>BDSI01000208.1:0-132321 GCA_003117195.1 Eudorina sp. 2006-703-Eu-15
ATCCATCCATCCATCCATCCATCCCATCCATCCATCCATCCATCCATCCATCCCATCCATCCATCCATCCATCCATCCATCCATCCATCCATCATCCATCCATCCATCCATCCATCCATCCCATCCATCCATCCATCCATCCATCCATCCATCCATCCATCCATCCATCCATCCATCCATCCATCCATCCATCCATCCATCCATCCATCCATCCATCCATCCATCCATCCATCCATCCATCCATCCATCCATCCATCCATCCATCCATCCATCCATCCATCCATCCATCCATCCATCCATCCATCCATCCATCCATCCCCATCCATCCCCATCCATCCACCGCCCACCCCGCCCATCCAGGTGCTCCACATTGGCGGCCAGATCGCCGCGGCGCTTGAGTACCTGCACCCCACCATCGTGCACCGGGACCTGAAGGTGCGCGATTACGGTACCCAAGCAGACTTTGTTATCTACTGCTCGCCAATTTCCTACACCCACGGACCCACCGACCCCACACGCACGAGGGCGGGTGGCCGGTCGGGGGCTCGTCGGGGCAGTCCTGTGCTCGTGCTCTGCCAATCGTGCTGACGGTACCGTCGCGATGCCGCGCCAAGGCACCATGCCAACCCGGGTACCGATGGGTTGCTGCGTCGTTACAGTCGTCGGGTTTACGTTGCACGCTGGACCAGAGGACTTGGACCGACTCAGATACTCGCTTGTAGTCCCCGGTCTGAGAGCCGTTGGAATGACCCTCCAGTGACACCAGCTCAGACTGCTGGACACGCCCAGCCGGCGGCAAAGCCTATCAGCCAAGTCACTCTGGTGTAACTTGGCTGCACCGGCCAGCGAGGCCCAGTCGCGGGCTCCTCCCCGCCTGGGCCTTCCAAGCGGCCCCTTGGAAACATGGCAGTTACTCGCCGCTCTGGCTGGGGTCGTAATGCCTGCTCTCTGTCTGCTGATATCCATCCCATGTCTCGCCTATCGCGTTGTCTTGTGACATTGCTCCATGCACCCCTGCACCCGTGACGTAATCCCGCCCACGCGCTGGCGCTTTGACACTTTCGGCGGTAATCTGCCTCTTGCATGTCACGCACTCCTGTTCTGCCCGCCTACACACACACACACACACACACACACACACACACACACACACACACACCACACACACACACACACACACACACACACACACACACACACACACACGTATGGGGCGGGTTAGCGCCCCGGCCAGTGTCGGCCCGGCAGATATGTAACGATTCACACACACACACGCACACACACACACACACACGTCTGGGTTCGGTCGGTCGTGTTTCTTTGTTAACCACACACCGCCGGTTTGGGCGGGTTTATCAGATAACCACACGCCTGCCTTGCCTGTGAACGATCGCACGCCCGCAGCCCGCCAACGTGCTGATCAACAATCCGGATGAGGACTTCCCGGTCGTCAAGCTGACGGTGGGTGCAACGGTGTGTGTTCAGCCATGTGAGGAACCCATGTGTGTGAGCACGCACGTGGCGAGCGTTTTTATGTATGACCGTCATAGACCACCCGGAAGTGGCGGCCCTAGACGGGCAGGAGTGTCGGCAGCAGCAGGAGGAAGCAAAACAACGAGATACGGTATCCGCCTCGCCTTCGCTGCTGTGCAACCTTCCATAGCTGCCGTATTTCGATACCTTGCCTGGTGCCGGTGTACACACGCACGCACACACGCACGCACGCGCGCACACATACCGCTCCAGTTCAGGCGGATCTTCCTGGTTGAATCCCCAACACATACAGGACTTTGGACTGTCCGCCTCCGAGCCGCCACCACCCTGGCCACTCTGCATCCGGAGGCGGGTACCCCCAACTATCTGGCCCCGGGTGAGTGATGCATCAGCGCATCAGGGGCACCAGGGTGTGTGTTTAGAGAAGAAACCCGCCCGACCCAAACCAAGCACCAGTATACTTATACCAGGGTATGTGTGTGTAAGAGAACCGAGCTGTGAGAGAAGAGGAGTGCAGCTCGACAGTTGTCTGTGGGGGATTCGGGTGGGTGTCGGTGTTATTCGGCGGGCAGGAGTGTGTGTTCACCGAGATTTCCGCCCGAACAGGAGTGCGTGTGTAAGAAGGCTGAGTCGCAAGGAGTCCGCCTGCCGTCACGGAATGCAAGCACTGCAACGCAAGAGACACGGTATTACCCGTCCGCGTGCTCGTCCGCTAACATGCGCCGATGTGGCCGCCGTTGCCGGACCTGCACCGCGCCCCGGGCCCACCTCCGTGTCCACTAACAAGCATGCCCCTACCGGTCTTCGCGTACACGCGTCCTGTTCTGCCGTACCCCCTGACACCCGCAGAGTGCTACGACACGTCTCAGCGCACCGTGCTGCACCAATCGGTGGGCTGCGCGCATGGGGGGTCCGTGGGTCCGTGCCGCGGACTCTGTTTTTAATGAGACAGAAACCCGCCCAGAACCGCCCAGGCCTTGGGCTGTGTGTTTGTCCGTCCGCTGCTTCGTTCGTCCGTAGCATGGGTTGCTTCGCTCCCTAGCGCACCGCGCACATCAATAATACTTTTGAGCGCAGGATATGTTCAATCAGGGGGTTCATAAGCAACAGCTCAGACACACCGGGGGTGCTGGTGGTCTGGGCTGTACCATACGGTGTGCGCAAGGGCGTTCGTGCCCTCATGGCTCTCTGTCGATCGCCTGACACCTGCTGCTCGCGGCCGTCCACATCGCGCAGGACATGTACAGCCTGGGGGTGCTGATCTGGGCCATGCTGACAGGCGCAAGGCCCTGGCAGGTGCGGGATCCAGGGAAGCGAGGCCGGGAGTGCGGGATCCAGGGAAGCGAGGCCGGGAGTGCGGGATCCAGGGAAGCGAGGCCGGGAGTGCGGGATCCAGGGAAGCGAGGCCGGGAGTGCGGATCCAGCACCCCATCAGTATCCGGTTATCTGTACCTGCTTTGAGCACGCACCCAGGAAGGCCACACGTTTGGGGAACGCCCTGGTCGGATGAAGCAAGAGAACGCGCATGCCTGGTTTCTCAACTCCAGATTGCGAGGTTCGCTCTCCTGATCATGATCATTGCGAGGTTCGCTCTCCTGATTGGTCGGGCGATCTTTCCCGAAACACAAAATGCCCGTACCTTTGTACCGCGACATGCAATCAACACGGGTTGTATGTACTGGTTGGACGCGAGTCATTACCGACTGCCCTCGGCCGCTCTTGCATACATACCTACAATTGTTCATTACATACGTGCCTGCCCTCCTGTACTCAGGGCTGCTCCATCGCGGCAGTCGCGTACAAGGTTGCCGTGCTGGGCGAGCGGCCGCCCCTGGAGCAGCTCAGCAAGCGGCGCTGCCGCCCCGTCTGCGGCAGCTGGTGCGGCAGTGCTGGGACGTGGACCCCTTGCGGCGGCCGGCGGCGGCGGAGGCCGCCAAGGAGCTCGGCGCGATGCTGAGGCTGCACCTGGAGGCGCGGCCCTCGCCAAGACACTGTCCTACGGCGCCTCCGGTGGCCTGTCTGCTGCCCTGGGGCCCGGCGGCGCCGGCGGCGGCTCCCGACGCAGTCTCTGGACGGTAGCCGCAAAGACGGACAGCGGCGTCATGGCGGACGGACAGTCGCCGGAGGTGGTTCCGGAGCTCATAGTCCCCGCGGGAGGGGCTGACCCGCACGGCCCGCCGGCGGCGCAGGGTCGAGCTGCCGGCGGCGCGGCTCCCAGGGCGGATGCGGCGGCGGGGCCGGGCGCTGCGGCGGCGGAGATGGCACCTGCTGGCGGCAGCAAGGCAGCCAAAGCAGCAGCAGCAACGGGTGCAGCGACGGCGGGTGCAGCCATGCCAGCCGCGGAGTCCGTGACCGGATGGGTCCGCGCCACGACTGCCGCTGCTGCTGCCGCAGCAGCCGAGAACCTGCGGGCCGGCGTGGCCCCACTGGCCGCCAGCGTCGTGCCGCCACCGCCCGCGGAGTTCGGAGGGGTGCCGCCTGATGCTCACGTGCTCACGACGGCGCACCGGCCCCCTGGCAGCAGCGGAGGCGACCCAGCGGAGATCGAGTCGCCGTTCTTTGTCGCCGCCGGCTCGCAGCGGGACACCGTGGGGAGCCCGTTGGTACGCGCAGCTGGGTCGCTGCCGCGGAGGGGGGCTAGTAGCGGCGGTGGGTACGGTGCCGCCATGGCCGCTGGTCCTGCTGCTGTTGCTGCTGCTGCTGCTACCGCTGCCCTAGCTGCGGTGGCACCACGGGGCAGCGTCGGCGGAGGGCGAGGCCACGCCTATGAAGCCCGACCGCCGGCCACAGCAACGAGCGGCATCAGTCCCAGCTCCTGTTCATCGTCCTCCGTCGGGACGTTGTCGTACGGCGTCATCACCGAGCAGCTGGCTGGGCTCGAGCTTGAGATTGAGTAGCTGCCTTGCTGGCTGGCTGGGCGAGCTGGCTGGCTGGGCGAGCGAGCTCACGAATTCGATGGGCGACACGGGCGCACAGGAGGTGTGACGCTTTTGCGTGAGAGTTGGATATTAGCTGTCATAATATGTTTACCGGCCCGGCCTCCAGCAGAGGCGACGCAGGGGGCTGTGTACGTCAGGACTGTAGGTAGCGAGGCCCACTGCTGCCTGTTGGGTGTCGAGCCAGTGCACCCCGAAACGAGCTCACTGCTGGCGCGGTGGCGCGGCAGATGATCAGGCGGGCATGGGCTCAGCACAGGTGACGTGCCCGCGTCCTACGCATCCGTCGCCCTCTAGGTCCCTCTAGGTGGTGTTCACGTCCGTTTACCGTAGTTTCCTCAACCTACTTGGCCCCGGTTGACCCGGACGGCAGGGTCATGAATCATCCCTGCCGTGTAGGCTCTGTCGGTGGCTTCAATAAATCGCAATGCTGCAATGGCCCGATTCACTGCTGCATTGTCTGGTCGATGCTCGTGACCTCAAGTTCGTCGAGTACTGCCAATTACAATAATGTGCTTGCGCGGGTGCATGCGTGGGTGAATCACCACAACGCGGTGGGGTTTGTGTCCATGCACATCATTCTTGTGTACAGACCTGCTAAGAGACCCGCTGAGGCGCCAGCGCGACACGCCACCTACCGCGCACACGTAGCTGGGTGACCACTCTGCTGTTTGCACGCACATGGCACTTGGCACTCACCTGGCCTACCTGCCGGCCGCCGCCTGCGTGGAGGGTCGCGTCGGCGTCCGTGCGTGACGCGCCCGCCGGCCCCCGCGCCGTGCGTGCTCTTGACCGTGGTCCACAGCACGCATGGCAATCGATCCACCGGCGGCCTGCCAGGGGTCATGACACTCTTGCATGTATTGGTGCGTGCGTCGGGGTGTTGTCCTACGCGCGCGGATTCGGCGATACGGACGCTGCACACACAACGCGTGCGAGGTCGCGTGCGGGGCGGTCCATTCCTCGCGCGCGCGCGCGTGTGTGTGTTACCCCCGACTGCACGATGCGATTGATGTCGGATAAGTTTCGCGGAGGATAAGGATGGGTTGTGGGTTTATTAACCACGAAGAGGTGGTTTGTGTGCGTTGTCCAGCATTATCGGCCACACATCCGCCGGCCTTGGTCTCTTGCTATTACCTGCGAATTTTGGTGTGTGGATGTGTGCGCATGCGTGTGTGGGCGTGTATGTGTGCGTGTGCGAGTCACCCGCCCGAACCACTCAGTCCCATGACTTACCAGGCAACCTGCACTATACATACCAAAGGTGCGGCGACAAAGCGCAAGCGGCAAACAAAGCAAGACGACCGCGCCACCCCACCGGTGTTCCTTGTGCGCGTGGGTGTGTTCTTTGTCCTATCTTCGGTGTTATTAAGGCGGCGTGCGTGACATATGCAAGGCGCGTAGCTGCGCCCTAGGACGCTCGTATGTGAGTATTATTGCCCATTCCCAACCCTAAACCCTAATCTCATGGAAAGGAAAGGCTGCGGACGGACGGGTCGTCGCCAGTGCGGTGTCGGTTGTCGGTTGGAGCTCTGAGGCCGGGCACCCGTGCTGATGCAGTGCTGACGGGGATTGCCGCCCGGCCGCTGCTACGGGACTTCTGTCGTGCCTGGCCACTTGACCTCAACACCACAACGCGGCGCGATGTGTGCGAGTGGCGGGCGCGGCAACTCCCCTCCCGGAACTGGATTCACCTGCGATCCAAACGCCGCCGCCTAAACAGACGACGGTTGGTGGCGAGCGCCGCCATCGTACGGCACCCAACCAAGCTAAGCTCGAGCACTGAAGCCCTGCGGTCCGTGAGGGAGGCACGGAGCGTGCGCGTCCGTCACTGGGGGAGGTTGGGGTGCGTGAATGCTCGGTCTGCCTCGCTTTGGATGTGGTTGTTGTTGGCGGTAACTGCGCTCGGATGCGACCAGGAGGGAGCTGCGAATGAAGAGGGTGCGTGTACTCTGCCTCTGTACTTTGCCTGTGTACTCTGCCTGAACCCTATGTCGGCGCCGGGTAGGTATTGGCCGGCGATGGGCATATGTGTGTGTTACTTAAGCAGGCATATGTTTGTGTGTCATTCTAAATAAAGACGTTCATCCCGAATATATTATTAATGTGTGGATGCGACCACCCTGGGCGGCGGCGGGCGGCGGCAGAAGACGGACGGTTGGGCGGCTATGTTACCGTCCCGTGCTGGAAAAGAAAAGACACGCCGCCGGCACTCCCATCGTTCTGGGTTCGTGTTTAATTTTCAAACTTGATATTCAACCTTGATATTCAACCTTGATTCCCATCCACAGAGGGCGCGAGTGATGGACCGTTGATGCGCACTCGCACTTGATGTGTTCAGCAGATAGGCAAAACCCCGCCCGCCCGTACCATATATGTTTTGACGGCGTGTGTGACGTTGCAGCTGCTGTTGATCCCAAACACACCGACGTGTTTGCGCTGCAACTGCCTGATTATGTCGAATGTGGGCGAGGGGTGGTGGCGCCGGACCCCCCGTGCTTCAGTACGTGTTTAGGAAAGAAGTGTGTGTGTGTGTGTGTATGTATATATATATACTCCGCCCGTATGTGTGTCGTTGTCGTCAGCCGGCGCGCGGAGCGGCGGGCTGCGTCGTCACGTGGGAATACACGGCACACGGCACACGGCACACGGCACACGGCACACGGCACACGGCACACGGCACACGGCACACGGCACACGGCACACGGCACACGGCACACGGCACACGGCACACGGCACACGGCACACGGCACACGGCACACGGCACACGGCACACGGCACACGGCACACGGCACACGGCACACGGCACACGGCACACGGCACACGCACACGGCACACGGCACACGGCACACGGCACACGGCACACGGCACACGGCACACGGCACACGGCACACGGCACACGGCACACGGCACACGGCACACGGCACACGGCACACGGCACACGGCACACGGCACACGGCACACGGCACACGGCACACGGCGCACGGCACACGGGCACACGGCACACGGCACACGGCACACGGCACACCGGCACACGGCACACGGCACACGGCACACGGCACACGGCACACGGCACACGGCACACGGCACACGGCACACCGGCACACGGGACACCGGCACACGGCACACGGCACCGATGCAAGCACGAGGCGGCACCGATAAATGTAGGTATTGAATCAGCGAGGCGGCCCCAACGAGACGACTACCTGTGGGCCGTCTCGTTAGGGCCCGCCGTGTGTGCGAATACACACATCCGTTCCTTTTCTAAATACACATCCGTCGGCGGCGATGAGCGGCAGGCGAGCGGGTCTGTCTGGGTTGCGCGCGTGTGTGCGTGTGTGTACTTGCATGCATGCATGCATGGTCAGTGCTGCGTCTTGTGCTGCGTCTTGTGCTTCTAGGTGCTTGCTTTGATCGCATGCCCGAGGGCCCTACGGCTTATGTGAATGTGTCAGTTAGTGGGGTACTGGTATGCAGCCCCGACCTTGTAACAAGTCCTTATGTCTCTGCACGTCACTGCATAGTCGTAATCGTTACAAGGTGGACCCGAGTCCCGACCAGTACATGTCAGTACCGGAGCATGTCAGAACACGTCCGCACATGTCAGTACGAAGGCACCCTTTGCACGGGCTGGGCCGATTGGGCTGGACACGGGGCTTTGCTGTCGACATGGCGCACGCGTTGTGGTTATTATTAAGGATGTTACAGCGGACCCCGCGGGTCATCGGTGACAGCCGAAGCTTCCTCACCATACACACGTTGTGGTTGCATGAGCCCCTGCTCTGCTGCGTTAGGCGGCAGCATTTCAGCGCCTAGGGTTTATTCTGACTCAGTTTATTCTGATTCACAGCTGCCTCAAGACCCGCCCCACGCCACGACAACGTTATGGGCCGGCGGGTTGCTTGCTACTGCCGTTTCCGCGGCAGCCTGGGGCCGCTTTCGCGCGGCAGCGCTACAGCAGCTGGGGCTACCTAATAATCTTCGTGGCCGTCGCTGTTCACACCCTGTCGGCATGGTGTTTCAGTGCACCCCGTGTGGTCTGGCCATCCGGGTGATACGTGACAGCCGTAGCCTCACCCTGTCGGCGCCGGTCATCGCGCATTCGGAGTTCCCGATGGCTAACCCTGGATGTCGGCTCTTCCCATCATTGTGAAGCAGCATTCACCAAGCGTTGGAGTTTTCACCCACAAATAGGGAACGTGAGCTGGGTTATGGGTAACGTCGTCATGCATCAGCGGTCTCGCTACAGGCCCTCGTCCTCGCGGCCCAGTCCTCCATCAGACACACCCGCACACATACACACATGCGGCATTCATACACCAGCCCGGCCTCGCTCCTTACCCGTCCAAAGGTGTGCGATTGTAACGCACGCCCGCCCGCGGCCCCTTTCTTTGTCACGGTATTGGTGATGATGTTTCGGTGGCCCGGCCCTGCTGGCGCCTGCGGCTGTCAGCGTCCCGCGCTGGCGCCTGGCTCGCCCGCTTCCTTCCACAGCCCGACGCGGGACTGCGATCAGGGGCCCCCCTCACTCATCCGCAGAGAGGAGCAGAGGAGCTCTGGTGTGAAACGAAACTGAGCCGCGAGAAGCGAAGTCCAGCGGAATAGGCGACACAGGCGACGGAGGCTTTGTGTGTGTGTGTGTGTGTGTGTGTGTGTGTGTGTGTGTGTGTGTGTGTGTGTGTATGTGTGTATGTGTATGTGTGTGTGTGCGTGTATGTGTGTGTGTGTGTGTGTGTGTGTGTGTGTGTGTGTGTGTGTGAATCGTTACATATCTGCCGGGCCGACACTGGCCGGGGGCGCTAACCCGCCCCATACGGGAGACCGCCGAAGCACTTTCCCCCGGATACGGGGAAAGGGGCGTAAGGGGCCTCTGTCCCCTCGCTCTCAACCAAGGGCGCGTGCCCGATCCCCGAGGATCGGTGACCGCTGTGCCCCCTCAAGGGAGTGGGCGAAGGCCCATCCCGGGCGGTCTGCGCCTCACAGTCCGCTGTTCAACCTCCTCAAGTCCTTGCAGCACCCAGGGCGCGTTTCGGAGGCGCGCCCCTGCTTGGTGCGGTAAAACTAGCCTGGTCCCGCGTCCCAACCTAATCGTACTAGCTAGGGTTGCACCCTCCGGCAGGCCTGCCTGCCCAGCTGAGCCAGAGCGAGGCGTCTCGCACGCGTCAGGCCTTGCTGGGTCCGGGTGTGTGTGTGTGTGTGTGTGTGTGTGTGTGTGTGTGTGTGCATATCGGGGCTGCCGGATGCGCACAGGCACAGAGGCCTCCACACACAAGCACGCGCGGGATGGGATTGGGCGGCTCGGGCGGATTGCTCTCACCTAACAACACAAGCAACATGCATCGTCCCCCCCTGCGCACGGACCCTCACCAAACCCACACTGGGTACCCCCGCTCCGGACCACGGCCGTGCTCCCGACCCGACAGGGCCGAACCGACCGCCCCGCGCGCCTTCCACCCACATTCTACCGCACCGTGTCGTACGCGCGTACCATACTGCAACGGATGCAGGCACGGTCGGCATCATCACTGCGAGCTGCTCCTGCCCCTGCGCGACCCTGTCCCGCCCTGCCCGGCATCGACATACACTGAACGCATTTCGCTTTGATGTTTCACTCGTACAGCACGTACATGCCGCTCACCACCCGCGCTCCCGGCACGACGCCGCCACGTGTTCCCCACCTGCGGTCCCTCGCTCCCTCACAACACATTCTTCCACAACAGTGCGCTCGGTGCGTATGCTTTCCATGAACACCACATTGAACATCTTTCGTACTTTGCAGGCGGCACCAAGCCACCTAGCGAAAGCATTGTGGTTGCTCGTCCGTACACGGATTCCACTGCATGTGTGTATGCGGCAGGCATACCGGCACGGGCCTCTTCAGAGCATCACACACAGCCAGCCAGCCAGCCAGGAAGCCAGCCAGCCAGAAAGATAGCGTGCAGGCTCCTCTGCGTGCCCGCGCTGAGCTGCTACCCAGTCGCTGCCGTACTGCTGGCGGGCGCGGCGTCGTCCTCGTCGCCGCTCGGCCGCTGCGCGGCCGCCGGCTGCCCCTCTCCCGCCATCGGTGGGCCCCGGCGGCGGCGGCGGGCGGCGGACAGCGGATCGTCGTCCGTCGAGGGGGAGAATCGCCGCCGGAGCAGCGGCAGTGAGGGGCCGCCGGCGCTGCCGCCGACCTCCGGAGACTTAAACGCCAGCCAGCGAACAGGCGGCAGGTCCTGGGGGGTATAGTATAATTGGCGGGGCACCGGGGGGCGTTACGGTACCACCCAGCGGATTACCACGTGGGGCAGCGCCGCGTTTGGGCAGTGGTGATAGGCAGTGGTACGAGGCAGGAGCTACGGTAATATAGGCAGGGTGTACGGCACACACACACACACACACGCACACACACAGGAGCAATTCACTTCTCGCGGCTCAGTTCTAACACAGGAGCACAGCAGAGTGTGCACCGCAGGGCGCCAGGTGCATGCCACACATCGGGCCGCCGGTCATTCAGTACGATGGAGCATGGTGTACGGGCAGCAGGGGCTGTTCGGTAGATGGTGGTCGGTACAACAGATGGTGTACGGTATCTGGTATGGAATCAGTACGACACCGGCCGGTATGAACCTAACGGCCGAGGGACGAGTCCGGGCGAAAGCGGTGGCTTCTCCAGGGGTTGGGTTCGGTGGACAGGCTCGGAGCGTTTCATGCTGAGGGTCGCAACGATTATTCTTCTTCGAGGCGCCGCCGCCAGCACAGACAAGGGACAACGGAAGGCCAGCCCCATAAGGCCCCAGAAGGAATTGGAAAACGAGGCCACCGGCACCCGCACCGCCACCACTCGCGGCGCCAGCCACAGCCGCCGTCGCCCTCTGCCGCCGCCCCCTGCCACCCACCCACCCACCCACCCGCCCACCTGCAGCCCCCTGCCGCCGTCCTCCCGCAGTACCGCCACGAAGCGCGGTCCCAGCAGGTAGGCCAGCACCGCACCGGCCAGCAGGCCACCGGCATGTCCGCTGGTGTCCGCCCCGGGCCCCGGGAGAGGGGAAGAGAGGACAGGACAGGAAAGGGAGGGCTTCAGGGAATGTGTGGTGCCAGGTGGGCATGAGATAGGCGCGGGTATTGCAAAAACATCGGTATCGGTTGGTGTGTACGGATGGTACGGCAGACGGTACGACAGTCGCCGCCACTCTCCCACAAGCGGGCTGTGGAAGAGCTGACCTGGGGCCGGTTGCACCACTCGCCCCCGACTGCTTCGGGCGCGCCCGGCCCTGCCACACACATTGCATGTCACGCACTCACATGCCCTGCCCGCCGAATATCACAACCCCACCGAATATCCCCGTCCCCTCACCGCCGTTTAATTAGGCGGGTCTGGCGCGGTTTCCAGGAGAGGCAATCCTGGTGCGCTGGTAACCTGGTGTAGTGGCCGGTATGGCTGCGTGACCCCCCCGCGGGTGATGGAGGATGGGTGCGCAGTCCTTGGTAGGGGTTGATGAGACGAGGCACCTACGAGCTATCTGGGCCCGTTGGAAGACCCGGTCGGGATACGGGTCCACCTTGTCACGGTTACATTATAACCCCACACTCCACCCGGCGGCCCCGGCGGGTTTCCTCCCGCTCTCCGTATCCGCATCCCCCCCCGCCCGTCACCCACTAGTTGTCTATCTTCTTGTTGATCAAGGAGTAGCCCACGTTGACGGCCGCCGCCAGGCCCAGGCTGCGCAGCCCCGCGTTGCTGGTGGGGCCCAGGACCTCGCGGTGCTGCCTGGAGGGGGAGGAGGGGAGGGGGGAGGGAGGGGGGCGGGGAGGGGAGGGGGGAGATGTGTTTAATGAGAAGCCCACCCATAACCGCCCAGGCCCGGGATGTGTGTGTGTTATCAAGGAGAAAAGCTGAGCCGCGAAAAAACAGATGTGTGTGTGTGTGTGTGGGAGTTCAATTGAGACAGCCCGGGGGATTATGTGTGTTTGGGTTGCGAGGGGCCATGGCTCGCACCCCATCGCGCACCCCCGCACCCCCGCAACCCCCCTTCCCCCGCCCTCGCACCAGTAGAAGACCGCCAGCGCTGCCCCCAGTCCGAAGACCGCCCCGCTGGCCCCCAGCGAGGGCTGGGGGCAGAACAGGAAGGAGGCCAGCGAGGAGCAGATACCTAAGGGGCGGGGGGAGGGGGATTGGGGGGAGGGAGGGGAGGGTTGGCGACCAGAAGCGAGGACGGAGCGGCGGTGCTCCTGGATTGGGCAAAGAAAGGTTAGAAGCCAAGGCAGGCAGGCAGGCAGGCAGGCAGGCAGGCAGGCAGGCAGGCAGGCAGGCAGGCAGGCAGGCAGGCAGGCAGGCAGGCAGGCAGGCAGGCAGGCAGACCGACAGACCGACGTCTCGACCCCACCCACATACACCCGCACGGGCACTCCCACCCGCACCCGCACTCCCGCACACGCCCGGGCACACCCCCGCCCGCCACCCACCTGCCAGCAGGTATATGACGGCGGTTCGTTTGCTGCCCGACACCACCTCCACTTGGGGGCCCAGCGTGTGCAGCGCGTGCATGTTGATCTGCGGGTTTCGAACCGGGGTTCCCCCGATGTACGGGTCGAAAACGAGTCGGCAGGAGGTAGGTGGGCAGGAGGCGGGTAGAAGTTGCTGGCGTGGTTGGGACGGGGATGGCCCGGGGGGACCGATCGGCGCGGGGCGGGGTTGGGAGCGGGGCCGGGGCCGTTCGTCAATGACAACATCGGCGGTTATCGGTTTGTTGCCCTTTTGCGGTTTCGCTGTCAACATTGACAAACGGGGGCCGGGCCGAGGACCATGGAAATGCCTGGGGTGCTGCAGCAGGCTGCTTTCAGATGCTGCAGGTTGTGGTCGTGACAGCGAGTTGTATGGAGGGGTGCGCGGGGATACGGCGGAGATCGGATGGGGCTACCAAGCAGGACGGGTCCGCCGGCCCCGACCGACCGACCCCTGGGTCACCGGCCCCGACCGACCGACCCCTGGGTCGCCGCCTCACCAGCAGGTGCACCGGGTTGGCGTGCAGGAACCCTGCCGTCAGCAGCCGCCACACCTGACCGGAGGCGATCAAGGAGTTCACCTGCCCAGGGGCGGAGGGAGGAAGGGAGGGGCGGAGGGAAGGAGGGGCGGAGGGAGGGAGGGGTGGAGGGAGGGACAGGAAGCACAGACGGAGGGGGGGATATAGGAAATTGGTAGACATTTCAAACTGCGCTGCTGCCCGAGCGACGGTTCGACTGGAACAAAGATGAGGGGGAGAGGGCGCCCGAGCGCAGTTGCTCAGGGGCGCACTGTCAATGTCGACCCATGGGTCCAATCACGCGGACGCGAACGCGGCGCCGAAGCAGCACAACCGATCCGCGACTCCCCCAGCCCCCATCCGACCTCGGCCAGCGAGGTCTGAAGGGCACAACAAGGGAATCAGCAGTGCAGTACACTGTACGAATGCACGCGACCGAGGGCTTGGTGCCGTACACAACACACAACCCCATGGGTCGAGGGACCCGAGGTACCGTACAACGCAACGTAAATATCGAGTTCATGCCCGTCGTGTCCCCCCCAGGGCCCGCCGCCAGGTCATTGCGGGCACCCGGGGGACACCGCGAGGGGCGAGGGAGCCAAGGGCAGGGCCCCGTCCCGCCAGCCCCACCTTGCCGCCCTCCTCCCCGTCCCGCCGCCCCGCCTCGCCGCCCCCTACCCCCCTCCCACCCGCCCCACCTTGCAGCCCCAAATGATCAGCGCGTCCTTGGCCAGCCAGTTGAGCAGCCACACCACCCCGTTGAGGATCAGGAACACGTCCGTAGCCCGGCGGGCGGGGTGGCCCAGGTCGGAGTACGACCGGGGCTTGGGGGGCCTGTGGTGGGTCGTACCGGGCCAGGGGGTGCGGGCGGGAGGGAGGCGCAAAAGGACGGGTAGGAGGACGCGAAAAAGGCAACCCAACCGAAACCCCCCGGGGGAGAAGGGCCCACGGATTGAGGGAGGGTCCCACCGCGACGCCGGGGAGCCCCCTCCGGCAATGACCCTCGGGGCGCACTGTCCGTTCGGGGCGGGGCAATGACCCCAATGACCCTCGGGGCGGGGCGGGGCGCACTGTCCGTTCCGGTGTAAAAGCGCCTCCCACTGCCTCACACAGAGGTATAACACGGAGGTGGGGGTGGGTGCGTTACCGGGCAGCGGGCGGCGGCCCGCCGGCCGTGGTTCCAACCAGGTCGGTGAGGTGAGGTCGGGTCGAGTCCGGTCCGGTCCGGTCAGATCAGATCAGGTCAGGTCACTAGGTAACCCAGGTGCGCAGGGGAAGGGAGCCTTGCAACCCCGGACTCCCCCAACAGGTCCCGACGCGTCTGTGTCTGGGGGGAAGCGCAGTGCGGTGGCTGCGGTGGGGCGGAGCTGCCGTGTTGGTCAACCTCACGCACGCACCGGGATTCGGCGTTGCCGTCGGCGTCGGGGGCGGGCGGCGTGGCCCCTGCCGCTGCCGAGGCCATCACCAAGGCCCCGGTTCCGAGACCCAACCTCAGGCGAACCCCATCGGCCCGCAGCGCCCTCTCCAGCCGCAGCCGCGCGTACTGGCAGCGCCGCCCCAGCCAGCGCGGGCCAGGCCAGTCGCCGGAGCGGCAGGCCAGCCGCCGGCCGCTGCTGCCGCGCATGGGCGCGTTGAGAAGCGCTGCGATGGAGGTTATGAGGTTGGACTTGTTGTGGGCACGGTGAAGGTTGGCGGAGGTGCGATGCGGCTGGCCACTGCTGTTGGGGCACCGAGGCGATAGCTCCTTGCTGCAAGGCGCCAGAGATTTATGATTTGAAACTTAATTAAATGGTTGCTGGTGTGTACTGGATCAACAATGGGTTTACAACGGCGACGAGATGAATTTCAGTCGTGTAAAGGACACTGGCAGAATATGCACCATAGGCGCCCTACTATCATGAAATGCTCGAACAGATAAATTCTTGGTCCGGATGGTGGCCAGAATGTGATTTAGGCACTTTAACAAAAAGAGGTTGGAGACGAAGCGACGACCGCAATTCCAGGTATTTTAACTCATGCACCGACTAATTTCTTGGATTTCAACCTAAGCATTTCGTGGGAGTGTAACCAATGTCCGTCATGGCGTCGATGAACACCAACCGCCAGGTACTGCAGAAATTCTTTAATCCAAAGTGTTACCACGAAATCGAGTGACTATACATTATTGGCCCGTATGGGGTGATGCATGCAGCGCTGGGCGAGCGATGCAGCACTTCCGGCGTGGGCAGCGATCCATCCGATAAGATAAGCTCAGCACGGCCCTGTACGGCAGGACAGCACGCGGCTCTATTCCAAGGGTTTCACCATGTCAGTCCACTTGATCAACCTCAGCTGCATTCACCTCGATCTCAATCCAGTTTGCACAAACCGACCGATGGTGTTACGTGCGACAACGGTCACGCATTACTCATCGGGCCTCCTATCGCTTTGTGGCGCGACTGGGCCGCAGGATCATATGCACGACTGCAGCACAAGTGTAAGTGCGGTGTCCCCAATGTCCGTCATTTCACCCAGTAGCCACCCACCTCTGCCGCCTCTGCAGCCCCCAGCCTCCGGTCTCAATCAATTGATCGTCGTATTATTCCGCCTATGTTTAATTCATGTACGGAACATATGTAAGCCCCTGCCTCGCTACGTCGCAGAACGCTTCTCTCTTTCCCTCTCTTTGCCTGTCGCTGAGCTGCAGCGCCTTGCACGGACTGAGCGGCTGGCTGACCGCAACAGAGAGCCCCCGCGGGTGCCCGCCACTGCTAACATTTTTTCCATAACTTCGCACGGTACATTCGCCGTGACAGGCATCCGTCGCCCGCCAGACCAGAGCACGAGGGGTCATTCGGCCCAGCGCCGTCTTACGGTCCCGGATGCATCAGCTTGCGGCTGTGCACAAGCTCGATATCCTGAATACAGAGAGCTACGATGTAACCATTACAAGGCGGACCCGTGTCCACCTAGCTCCGATGCTGATTGCCCGGGAAGCTTTTGAACAACAGCCAACACAACCAACGGAAACCAAACCCAAACCCAAAACGAGTGCCCGTGCTGCACGCCCTGACACCCGGTGTTCCGATCACCCCCTCGACGCCCAACAGGCCCATCAGGCGGTGCAGGTCAGCGCTAGCGCACCTCCCCTTGCAGCTACCGCTGTCGCCGCCTCTCGCTGCGTGCTCTTCGCGCACGCTATGTACGGCATGTCGGTGTTGGTACAAATGGGAACGTCCATGTTGTGGGTGTGTACGCGCTGGCCGTGGACGGCAGCGACGCGTCGATCACGAAGCCTCGTCTCACCACCATGGAAGATGCAACAACCAACATCGCATCCCGACGATACCCTGCGCGCTTCCGTCGAACATGTACGAACCGCCGCAGGCCGCACCACCCGTTTCCGCGCGCGGTCCAGCATTCTCTACGTACGCGCGCGTGAAGTCAAAATGCCGTACAGCCGTACGGCATGCGGGGAGCACGGGCGCCATGACGACGCCGACGTCGACCTCACGGCCGGTTCTCGTCCTCCAGTAGATGCGCCTCGGGCGCGTCCCTGTACGACACCTCCCGGAACTTGTCGTTCACGAAGTCGGCGGGCGTGGTCTCCGCGGGGCGGCGGCCGGGAGACGTCCGGCCCGTGTCGCCTGCGCGGCCCCGGGCGAGCGCGGTGTACGGTGTACAGTGTACGGTGTACGGTTGACTATATGGTCTAATGCAACGTGTGGCAGGAAACTATTCGGCGGGGCAGGTAAAGAGGCAGCTTAGGTAAGGAAACTCCTCACTGATGCCGTCGGCCCGGCCCGGTGCCCCGGAGCCCGGACGGGCCCTCCGATCTAACTATCGCCAATCCACCCTGGTCAGAGCCCCAGCTCCGACGTGTCGAAGGGAACTGATTACAGCGTTTACCGTCGGTCCGCCCTAAACACGCAATAGCCTCTCCACATCTGCTGCTGGCGCGCCCCTACGGTACCGGCGTGCCCTTACAGCCGCGGCAGCAGCGGTGACATGTACCACAGGTTGCCGTACAACTCCGTACGACCTAGACACTTTCTGTCTTCGCACCTGCCGCCATCTCCTCCACGCTGTTGCCGGGCGCCGCCCCCCGCAGCGCCGTCTGCCGCGCGGTGCGGGCCTCGCTGTTGGCCAGCTCACGCTGCAGGAGCTCCTCGGGGTTGCGCTTCAGGTCCTGGTTTGGTAAAAGGGTTTCATTTATTAGAACAGCCTGGTGAGGTGTACTGCGACATTCCACCACAATGACGCGCTGCAACAAACGCCTCCCGGCATCCCATGGCTGCCGTACGGATGGTGCAGAAAGCAGCCCACTGACACCCGCAGTGGGCGAATCATGAGGATACCCGTGACGGCGTCTCTCGGTCTGTGCCTTCATTACCTGCTGGCTCCTGCCCGGTGCCGGCGCCGTCCAAGATTGCTGCGCCCAACCTCACGCCGGTCCCGGGTCCTGCCCGTCATGATAGCGCTGCCTCACCGGGTCCTGTCCGTCCTGGAACATTACAGCTTCTTCCACCGCTTCCTCCACCGGTCCTCTTCCTATCATGGAGTACGACTACCGCGGAACTCGGCTCACTGACGCTCCACCCGGACCCCGCAACGCTTGTATGCACGATGTACGAACAGTACGAGCGGTACGGACATTACTCCACACCTCACGCATGTGCCGATCGTCCTCCGCCGTCATGGGCACCACCAGCGGCGGCACGTCGATGCCCTCCTCCTGGACAAGACGGTCGCGACAGGAACAGCAGGTCAGGCGCCATTCCGCGGCGGGGAGAGTTGCGCGGGGCCAGTATCATGCAGCTGGAGCGCCGCCCCGCCCCGCCGCGCCGCGCTGAGCTCACTCAACCTCTCGACGCCGGACCCTATACGGTGTCAACACGGTACATGACCTTGTCAGCCAAACCGCGGCGGTTGGGGAGGTTCCAGGCGTCCGGCATCTGTGGCCCGCATAACAGCCGGACACCG
The DNA here is from genome assembly GCA_003117195.1 of Eudorina sp. 2006-703-Eu-15. Classification (NCBI taxonomy): domain Eukaryota; kingdom Viridiplantae; phylum Chlorophyta; class Chlorophyceae; order Chlamydomonadales; family Volvocaceae; genus Eudorina; species Eudorina sp. 2006-703-Eu-15. The sequence goes on from BDSI01000208.1 coordinate 18,395, forward strand.
TTCCCCCGGCAGCACGCGCTCCCGCCCGGCTGGCAAGACGTACCCGCCACCCGGGTACTCGCCACCCGCCATCCGGGCCCTCGCCCCTGCGAGGCATGCTGTGGATGAGGGCCCCCGCATGTTTACAACACCTGCCTGCGGGAGTGTGACCGTGTGCTCGGCGCCGTAGTTGGATCGCGAGGGCGCTCCTTCGATGACGGTGCTCTCCTTGGGATCGGCCTGCGGGGTCTTGCCGTGACCTGCGCGTCCAATGGGACGGACGGACCCATGGGACGGACGGGACGAGCATCAGCCGAAGATCGACAAGCACAAAAATTACGTAATGTCGTCTGGAAGACCGGGCAGGCGGTGGTTGTGTGGGGTGTGATAGATGCAATACGCGTGGGTGGGTGCTGGGGCCCCCTGGGTGTTAGAACCCAGATGGGGCTCATGGGGGCCGTCAAAGGATTGCGGAGCGACCCGTGGGGCCGACCGGACGGGGTTTGCGGCCGGAGCTCCTGGCTTTCGACAACACAGGCGTAAGGGCTGTCATGGATGCAACCTTGTTGATCAGCGCCCAGCGGGGGGAGCTCTGTCGTTCGCATACAAAACGTCGGCCGGCGGCCCCCTGAAATCAGACCGAGGCCGGCACTGCAGCGGCGGCGAGTGCCGCTGCGCCTGGACGCCAGGGGGCATTACGGTAGGCTGAGGTCGGGGGACGTGGCTCTGCGCTCGTAGCATGCTGAACGCTGCGCGGCTGAACGACATCTCTCGACGGAGCAGGCAGGACACCGCGCACGTCCGTCCGTCAGCGGAGTGCTTCCGCATTCCCCGCACCGCAACGAGCCCGCTGCCTTCTACCACTGCATCAACTGCCTGCCGCGCCTTGGCCCCTGGGGCCCGATTCAAGAGGCCGCGGTTCCTCCACGCACATGTGCAACAACTCACCTCCCGTCATATTGTCTTCTGTCCGAAACCCTTGGCTTGTCGAGTTTTCCGCCGGAGTGTTCAGCGAGAGCTAAGGAAGTTGAAGATCAATTTCAGTCGTGCGGTTGATGGGGTTTTATGCCAAGCACAAAACGAGCCAATGAGGTCCTGCTTCCTCCGGACTCGCTGGGATACCGTATGCCAGGTACGTCGACATACGGCGAGATCACTCAGCAGGGCAGCTGATGTCGGACCATAAAAAATGTTTATTTGATTCAAAGGCTGAGGCAAACAAATCAGACCCCGGATGGCGAGTCCAATTGCGGGATGGTATCCTTGACCCCTGGGTCTTCGACCGTGGTGCTGACGACGCATGCCCCCCGTGTGATTCCCGTGTAATTTAGGTCAGGCTGCCAAAATATAGATATCTGGTATACCCGTGCCATTTGGGGGAGAAGGTTCAGTGCGTTGAAACGCATCAACTTCGCAAGCGCACTGACATCGCAAACGCATTCTCATACGTAGGATATAAAAACAACGGTAAAGTCAGCGACTATTTAGACAGCAAAGGCAATCGATACAACGCCTGCTGAAATCGGGCCTGGAAATGGGAAATTGGGGAAATCACACCCCGCACAGCCTGTGAGTAAGCTGTGACCTGCAGAATCTCAGACAGCTCTGCTTGGCTGCTTTCTTATATCGAGAATCAACTCGATGTATGCTTCCCAATTTCGCTGACGAGAATCGGTTGGTGGTTGTGACATTGGGGCTTCAGAATTGTTGTTCCGTCCAACTTCAAATGCAAATTATGAACATGTAAATCAACGTAAGGTATTCATAGTTATACAACAGCTTTCGTGGCGCAAATCGACCAAGTCAACACGGACGATTGGATTAAAAAAATGAAATGATTATATAACAATTGATCATGAACATGCTTCCGGTGAAGCCGCAACCGCGGCAATTGTGGTGGCAGCATAGCCAGTGCCCGGCCCAACGCCGCCCCTTTCCACGCTGCGCAGCGGCTCACGATGTGCCCGACACAAGCCAAAGGCGTCATACAAAACGCCCAAAGCAGGCCGCGCGACGGCGCAGCCGCGCACCCCCACAACCCCAGGCGCCGCCGCCGATCGACCGGAACTCGTCGGATAACTTGTTCCTCAACCCCGAAAACTTCGACTTCCAACAGCAAATGGGCGTTATGCAGGAAGCCTTCAGCCAGATGTCCGAAAGCGAGCGACAGGCTTTCCTGGAATACCTCGCGGAACAGGAGGGCAACGCCTCCCGGGAGGCCTCCTCCCCCCCGAGCTTCCCCCGCGCCGCGCAGCAGCAGCAGCAGCAGCATCAACAGGACGCCGCCCGCGACGCCGCCGCCGCGCACGCGGCCGCCGCGGCGGCAAGAAACAAGCTGCTGGCCAAGGTCTGGCAGCTGCTGCTGGAGGCGCTCCCGAAGCGCGACGCGGCGCTGCTCACCAAGGCCCTCCCCCGGGGCTGGTACGGCGCGCGCGACCTCACCCGCCGGGATATCATGGAGGGCCTCAATCGCCTGACCAGCGCGGAGACGAAGCGGCTGCCCTTCGTGCTCGCCCAAGTGAACGAGCTGCAGTCCACCGCCGGCGCGCTGGCGGCGGTGTTCGAGCAGGAGGACCGAATGCGCGCCACGCGGCTGCGGCGCCTCGCGGCCCAGAAGGGCCTTGCGTTGCCGGACGAGTACGACGACGGGGCGGAAGACGAGGGGGCGGAAGGCGAGGGGACGGAGGAGGGCGTCAGCGGGAGTGGGGATGCGGCGGAGGCGGAGGCTGCGTTGCCGTCCAACATGGCGGAGCTGCTGGGTGTCGTACAACGTCGGTTGCAAGACCAACTCCGTACCATCGAGGCGCGGGAGGGGCAGCCGCTGTCGGAGGCGGACCACCCGCTGCAGCGGGTACGGCTTGGGCCGGCGGACTTATACGACGACGACGACGGCGGCGGCCGCGGCGAGGCGTACAGTGAGGCGTACGGCGTCATCGACAGGCAGCAACAGCCAGGCGCTAGCACAAGCGGCGGCAGCAGCAGCAGCAGCAGCAGGAGCAGCGGCAGCAATGGTGTTGGTGGCGGTGGCGGCGGCGGCGGCAGCTTCATTCCGGAAGCGCTGCAGGAGCGGGTGGGCCGTATGGCGGCGGCGTACGACATGTACGTGGCGCGTCGCGGTTGGGAGGTGGAGATGTCCCGGCGGGAGAGCACCGAGATGCGCAACCTGATCAGGTGTGCGTGTGTGTGTGGGGGGGGGAGGGTGAAGGACATTGATAGACATTTTCAAACTGCATGTGTGGGGGGATGGACTGGGGTGGACCTGTCGGAGGCCGTTTTGGGGGTGTGTGGGTGTGTTTAGAGAAGAGACCCGCCCGACCCAAACCAAGGACCAAAGTGTATGGGTGTGTGGGTGTGTGTAGAAAGGAAACTGAGCCGGGTGTGTCTAATGACGTACCCGCCCAGGCTCAGCCGGGTGTGTGTGGAGGGGGGGAGGATCCGACGTTGCACAGAACCCGAGAAGCACTCCGTCAGGTAGGAGCAAAGTGGCATCAACACAATTGCAAATGGTGTGGAGACATCACTTGACTGCATGCCTCGTGACCTTCCGGGGGCGGCTGTACGGACGGTACGGACTGTACGGCACCTCAGGCTGCACTCGGAACTGGCGGACCTTGTGGCGGCGGCGGCCTCCCCGCCCCGCGGCCCCGGCGGCGGGGAGCTGTACGGACCCGCGGCGGCGCAGTACGAACAGGAGCTACAGCAACGGAGCGAGGACCTGGCGGCGCAGGTGGCGGCGCTGCTACAGCCCGAGGAGAAGCAGCGGCTGCAGGTACGGCAGGCTACCCTCTCTCATCTCGCGTAAACGCAGCACGAGTAACGGCGGCGGTGGCGGTGGTGGGGTACGGCAGCGGGAGGGGGTCGGGATGGTGGCTGCGGGCCTGGGCCTGAGGGGGGAGACTGAGTGGGCGGTGGGTGGGTTTGGGGTTTAGCGCACGGAGGACCAGACCGACAGGCCGACCGACCGACCAACCGACAAGCAGAACTACACGGTTCGTCGGGGTCGTTAGTACGGCCCCGGCGCTGTAGGTAACCGGCGCTGTAATAACCAGGTCATGGGATCCGGGGCCACGTCGCCCACCCGCTCCCCTCCGACGCCGCAAGAGGTGTCACAGCACTGCAAAAGTAAGTTGATACTTGGCTGCCACCCGCCGCGGGTGGCGCGCGCACACTGAAAAGCGGTACCAGTCGCTGGAGGGGGACGTGGGCAGGGTAGCTAGTGGCTTTCACAGAGGCAGCCCTGGCGGCCTGGCGGGGGTTAAATTGAAAAAAATAAATAAACCCGTAGAACGAACCCGGGCACACCCAGCATAACGCAGTATACTTACGGGGTGCGGTACCTGCAGAGCAAACGAAAAGATAGAGACCGCGGGGGTGCCGTGGCGGGCCGCGCCCGGGAGGGGTACGGGCCGTCGGGGGTGCGCGAAAGGGGGTACAGGGAATGGGGCTGCGGCGGGCTGCGCCCGGGAGGAGGGCCGGGGGCCGCCGGTGGTGGTGGTTGTGGGTTTAGGGTCCAGGGGCGGCGCCCGCTGTCCCCCGGTGCCTGGGAGGGCGGGGTGCCTGGGAGGGCGCCAGGGGGGTGGGGAGGGCGCCAGCGGGGGTGCCTGGGAGGGCGCCAGGGGGTGCCTGGGGAGGGGCCAGCGGGGTGCCTGGGGAGGGCGCCAGGGGGGTGCCTGGGGAGGGCGCCAGGGGGGGTGCCTGGGGAGGGCGCCAGGGGGGTGCCTGGGGGGTGCCTGGGGAGGGCGCCAGGGGGGTGCCTGGGAGGGCGCCAGGGGGGGTGCCTGGGGAGGGCGCCAGGGGGGGTGCCTGGGGAGGGCGCCAGGGGGGGTGCCTGGGGAGGGCGCCAGGGGGGGTGCCTGGGGGACGCTGCACGTGCCTCGCTTTGAGCAGCCGGCCATCCGCCCCGAGTCAGCTGGCTGGACGCGCAGTCAGCGGCGCCGCAGCACGCGCGCCGGGAGGAGGGCTTTTGGGGGGGAGGCGCTCTGACGCTCTGGTGTGTGTTGGGGGGCGGCAGGGGTCGCGGAGGGTGTGGTAGCGTACCGTGTTTGAAGTCCGCCTGACTGACGGCCGCCTGCCCATGTACCCGACCGGGAAAGAGTTGGAAGGAGGTGGAGGTCGAACGCGTTGTCGGAGTCAGCGGCTGACACCGCGCCGCGGTGGTCCTGGCGGCCCCGCGACGGCTGTCCGCCGGCTCCCTGGAGCCGGGCCGGCCGCCCCTCCCCCTCCCCCTCCTCCCCAAATGCGCGCCTTTTACCCGTCCCATTTGTACCCAACCCCCCACCCAACCCCCCACCCAAACCCCACCCACCCACCCGCCCACCCAACTCCCACCAAACTCACCCCGCCCCCGGCGCCCCACGCCCCGCAGGACCCCGCGGCCCGCTCCGTGATCCGGTACCTTGAGACCCAGCTGATGGTGGCGGATGAGCATGGCGAGACCAACATGGACCTGGACGAGCAGGCGGTGACACGGTGGGGGAGGGGAGGGGAGGGGAGGGGGATGGGTGTCGCACGTACGGTAGAGGGTCGTACACCGTACGGCATCGCCGTGCGCGTCAGTGACAGTAAGTCAGCGGGCCCGCCGCTCCGTGGTTGCGGGAGCTGGTGAATCAGGGGTGGGCGTCTAACGCCCGAGTGTAGGACCGTGCTGTACCTGGGTCCTCACCCCAGCGCCCCTCCAGCCAGCTCTTGACGTCCTTTGCGCCCTGACACGCTGACACGCTGACGTCCTGATACCCGGCCACCCAGGGTGCGTCTGGGTTTCTTCGCGCGCGAACACGCTGACACCCAGACACCCTGTACCCCGATTCGTTTCTGGGTCTGGTCTGGTCGGGTCTGGTCTGGTTTGGTTTGGGTTTCCTTTTTGACCCGAACCCCCCCTGTCCCTCGCCCTCTCCGCCCGCCCGCCCGCCCGTCTGCCCGCCCGCCCGCCCGCCCAGGCTGGGTCAGTTCATGGGTGCGGCTGTCAACTGGGAGGCCTACCGGGCCTTCCTGGACCTGTACTCGGGGCGGCACCCGGAGCTGCAGCTGGGGACCATTATGAGGGTGCGGAGGGGCGGGGGGGCCGGCTCGCGGTTTCGCTGTCGTGATTGACAAAAGGGGGGAGCAGGGAGGTTGAAGCAGAGGGGAGGGGGAGGGAGGGAGGGTGCGGTTGTGGAGGCAGTGGAGGAGGCGGTGGAGGGTAACGGCGTGGACGGGTTGGGTACCTTATGTAGCCCTGGAGCGAGGAAGTACAGTGGGAGGGTGTTGGAGAGGGAGGACTTGCCGGGGGGAGAAAGAGAGAGGGCGAGAGGGGGTGTAGTGAGGGGTCCTCCGGGCGTCAGTTGGGTCGGCCTGTGGAGCCGCGTGAGCCCTGAAATCGCACCGCCCGCACCGCCGCCACCCGGCGCTCCTCCCTCCCCTTCCCCCTAGTTTGAAAATGTCCACCAATTTCCTTTACCCTCCCCTCCCCCGCCCCCACAATCAGGCGGCCGGCATGGGCGACGGCGACGAGTGGTGGGTGAAAATGCCCGACTACCCGTTCGACCCTTCTGACGACGACGACGACGACGACGATAGCTCCGAAACCGCCTCTTCCTCCTCCCCCTCCCCTCGGCCTGAGGTGGACTGGGTCCGGGTGGAGGCGGTGGCCTCCCTGGACCGCGACACCCTCGCCTTCCTGACCGAGCTGGAGGCCACCTGCTACTCAGAGGAGACCTTCATGAAGTGGTACTTCCATCCGGTGCTGGGGCCGCGGATCAGATCCGGATCTCTGCTGGATCCAGCGGCCGCCGCCGCCGCGGCGGCGAGCGGCGCCGGCGGTGGCGTCGGTGCCGCCGCCGCGGCGGCGGCGGCGGCCGCGGGAGGCGGCCTGGGCGGGAGTTTCGGCGGCGGCGGCGGCGGCGGCGGCGGAACCGCTCCCGGGTCGGGGTTGGACCCGGCGACGCTGCTGGCGCAGCTCTTGGGAGAGTCGCGGGCGGCGCAGGTTCCGGAGCTGTTACGGCAGGCGATGGAGGAGGCGGCGCGGGAGATGGATGCGGCTGGGCCAGGGGCGGGGACGGGGGCAGGGAGGGCAGCAGCGCAGGGCCGCGGGGCCGGGGGGCCGCGGCCGGGGGGGAGCTCTAGGGCCGGTGCGGGGGCGGGGACGGGGGGGGCGAGAGCGGAGTCCGGCGGCGGTGGGCTCGGGGTGGGGGCGGGTCGGGGCAGGGGAGAGGCCGGGAGGGTAGGGGCACTAGGTTGTAGCAGGCGGGGACGGTGGCAGGTGGGGAGGAGGCTGTAGCATATCGACTTGAGGAGGGGCACGGCACCGTGTAGCTACGGGGACACGTGTGCGTGTGCGCCATGTGGTGGGAAGGAAATCTGCGTACCGGCGGGCCCTGGACGCGCGTACGGCAGTACGGCAGGGGCGGTTGCGTCTGCGGCACGCCGTCGCGAGGTGGGGGGGCGGGGGTGAGAGAAGCGCATTTGTGTGTGTGCGCGTTTCTCTTCTCCTGCAGCGTGTAAGGCCCGCTGACGTTATACGGTACCGTATCCATCGGGGCCTTACACTGGCCATGGGCACCCACGATAACGACCGCCGAAGACAGCACTCGGCTCCCTGGCACGGGCATGAGGGCGGAGACGCGGTCGCCCCCCTTGCTGCTCTACCGTTGAAGTGCGCGTGACCCGCCGTGCCTCCCACCTCATTTCATTGATGAGGCGCGTGTGCTCAAAAACCCTTACCCACCCAACCCAGCCCTGGATGTGTACGGTGAGCCGGGACAGTCGGGTGGGGGCGGAGCGGCCGGTGGGGCCGGGGCTGCCCGGGGAGTCCGGTGACAACCGCCCAGACACACCCAGCCCGGCTGCCTGGAGCTTGGGGGCGCCTGGGCGCAACGTTGTCGTTCGCATTCTGTGGCTCGCATTCTGTGGCTGACAATTTTTTGAGGTGCGGGGCCATAGGTAAGAAGGGGTGCGAGTTCCACAAGACACCCCCCTCGCCCCCTCCCCTTCCACGATTTCCTGAGATGGACTTGCGCAGCTTTCACTTGGATGGGTGGGCGGGTGCGGTGATTGGTGCGTTGTCATGACATGCATATCTGCACCGTCACAGGTCACACACACGACATCTGGCCACGGGACCCCGCGTGAGCTTGAGCTCCCGTCCAACTGCGAGAGCTTTAATCACCAGGAAGCAGCAATGCATTGCAGCAAACGACCCCAGCGCCGGACCGCCCGGCGAGGGCCACCAGTCCTCCGCCCGGGCCTGCCATTCCACCGCCCATGGGGGGCCATGGGAAGCGCACTGAGCTCCTTACCACACACTCGCTGGTGGTTTTGTGGTTTGGGTCGGGCGGGTTTCTTATCGAAACGCACTTGCTTGTTGGGCGTCCAACGAGACCGGCTCTGAGAGCTCAGTACGAATGTTCGTACAAGCTTATACAACACAACAGCACATGAGCACAACCATGTACGACAACCATGCATGCTCGGTAAGCCCCAGCCCGCCTTCGGCAAAATTTCGAATCCAAACGCCCTAGGCGCAACGACGGACCAGACACCTGCGGGTCTCGTCAAATGTCAACGCAACGGCGCGACCACCTGAGATGCCGTACCTTTCTGCGGTACGGCCCTTGCTCGTGTCGTACCATTCAGTATTGAGCGCACCCTGTCTTTCTCTACTTCACACGCGAGCCCATGGCCGCCCATGAATGGAACGTGACCGTAAAAACCATGTGGCTCTGCGGCTGTCCTTGCCCTGTCCAAGACGATGACGGTCGTACATACTGTGTACATCGTACGACAGTGCACACGACATGACGCGCTACCGCGGCTTTGGTCCGCCGGGGCTCCGCCGCGCGGGCGACGACCCCGCCGGCGCTGCTCTCCGCGCCGGGGACGATCCCGCGCCGCCCAGCTTCCGCGCGCCGCCGGCGGGCGACGACGACGACGACGCCGGCGGCGGCGACGCCGCCTTGGCCGGCGACGCCGCGGCCGCCGCGGCGGCCGCCGCCGCCAGCTCCGCGCGCTGCCGCCGCTCCGCCTTGTCCTCCTCTATGGCCAGTCGGATGCGGTCCTTCTCCTCCGACTCGTGGTGGAGCTTCTCCTCGCGCTGCTTGCGGAGTTTCTGGTGCGGGATTCCGAAACGTCGACGGGGGGAGGCGGCGTATAGGAAATTGGTAGACATATTCGGGGGGGAGGGGAGGGTTAGGGTGCGGCCACGAGACGTCACCGTCTCGGTAAGAGCGCCGCGACGACTACGGGGCGTCCGGGGCGTCCAGAAATCGGGGCGGCGCTGGTTCCTAGGGGGGTTTCGGAGCCGCGGGGTCGCCAGCCGATCCCCACGATGGGCCAACCCATACACAGCATACGGTAAGCGTTGTGTGCGACTGACTCCTCCTGACCCATACACCGCACACGAAACCACCCCAAGACCCCTTAACACCAACGATTTCCCATCACCCTTAAAAAAACCACCCACAGCCTCCAGCGCTTCAGGGTGCCCCGCCTGCCGCCCCCACCCACCTCCGCCTTCTCGTGCACCGTCGCCAGCGCCCGCTCCGTCAGGTGGTGGGCCTCCTTCAGGACCCTGCGGGGGGGGGGCGGGTGAGGGGCGGGTGAGGGGGCGGGTGCGGGGGGGTGGGGGAGGCGGCGGATGAGGGGGCGGGTGAGGGGGCGGGTGACGGGGCGGGTGAGGGGGGTTGGGGGAGGCGGCGGATGAGGCGGCGGATGAGGGGGCGGGTGAGGGGGCGGGTGCGGGGGTTTGGGGGAGGCGGCGGATGAGGGGGCGGGTGAGGGCGCGGGTGAGGGGGCGGGTGACGGGGCGGGTGAGAGGGTTTGGGGGAGGCGGCGGATGAGGGGGCGGATGAGGGGGCGGGTGAGGGGGTTTGGGGGAGGCGGCGGATGAGGGGGCGGGTGAGGGCGCGGGTGGGGAAGCCGCAGTTGCCCCCTCATCCGCCGAGGTGTGAGGACCTCGGCACACCTCAGCCAGGCCCCCTGCCCGCGGCCCCGGAGGGACCCGCTGCCGCCGTACTGCCGGGGCGTTGTTGCTGCTACTACTGCTGCTGCTGGGGCCGCGGCTGCCGCAAACATTTCTGAACACGACGGGGCCACAATCTGTGCCTTGAGATTCTTTTGTAATGTGGAGTAGAGATATTAATGATCAGAAAGCGTACACCACCAGGCAGTCGTACACCATGACGATGAGACCCATTACTGCCAGTGAGGGCGCTGCTCATCCGCCTTCCCGCTGTCGCCCTTCAACCCCCACGCCAACCCTACCTCCACCCTCTCCAACCCCACCCCACGCCCGCGACGCCGCTCGTTACCCGCCCGCCATCCCCTTCGCCCGCTACTCACTCACCCGAACCTGACACTGTCCGGGGCGGCATCAAAGACCCAGTACTTCTCCATCTCCACCACCTGCACCATGCGCCATGTCGTCATGTTTATGAGGATAACTTAAAAACTGCCCGCGGGGCGTTACGGGGCGTGTGCTCAAGCGTTGATCCGCCCCGCCCGAGCTGCGTGTGATGGTGTGAATGTGTACGATGTGCCTGGTGTGCGGTGTTCTGCGAGGACGCCCGCCGGGCCCAGTGTGTTTAATGAGAAGCCCGCCCATAACCGCCCAAGCCCGCGCGTGTGTCTCCTAGGGTTTCCACGGCCACGCTCGTTGCATTCGTTGGAACCTTAAGGCAGGAGCGCGTGCAATGCGCGCGTGAGCCGTAGCGAGCGCGTGGGGTCAGATGTGTTTAGAGAAGCGACCCGGGGATCACATGTGTGCTGTGTTAAGGACAGAGAGACCCGCCCGACCGGGGGCTTGCAGCGACTTGGTAGACCCTGCGCATTCAGCTAAACCACCTGTGCGGGGATTGAGGGACACCCACCCATCCACCCACCCTGTCCCCTCCCCCCCTGGACCCACCCGGGGCACCCAGCCCGCGTGCAGCAGCAGGTCCTCCCCTCCCTTGACCACCATCACCGTGTTCTTCAGCGTGTTGCTGGTGGCCTTCACCTGAGGGGACACGGCAGCAGCGGCAGCAGCAGGAGCAGGAGTAGCCGCAGCAGCAGGAGCAGCGACAACAGCAACACCAGCAACAAGAACAGCAGCACGAGCAGGAGCCGCCGCCGCCGCAGCAGCAGCAGCAGCAAGGGCAGCAGCAGGGCGGGTGAGAGGCACTCAGTTGGTGTTCGCCCGGCATGGCATCCGGCACGTGAGCTCTCGCGAGCTCACTGAGGGCTCACTCACCCACACCTCCTTCCCCAGCGGCACAACACCCGGCCAGGCCCCCACCAGGCGATGGAGTCAACGCATGATAATGTCGATGGCGGACTTCAGCCCACAATGCGCAGAACGCAGACCGCACGGGGGGTGTGCTGGCTTGCCGACGCCGGGCCGCCCCACGTTGAAGGCATGCGACATGCCGGGGCCGGGAGCTAGCGGGCCGGGGGCTAGCGGGCCGGGGACTAGGGGGCTAGGGGCCGGGGGCGGGTGGACGTCGCTGCTCGCAGGAGCCTGGGGAGGTCATGCCGGGAGGGTGCGCTCCGCAGCACCCGCGGACGCCCCCGGACGCCGCACCCTGCGGTACTTCTCCTCCAGGGGGTTGTGGACGACGTTGCCGAAGAGCTGCCCGGATTTCGGAGGGAGGGTGGAGCCAGGGGCGGGAATAGGACCAGGGTCGATTGGTTAAGATTGCGGGGAGGATGGTGGTTAGGTTTGGATGGCGGTTGATTTGCAGGCGTGTGAAACGATAGTGGGAGTTGGCCCGAATGAGATGCTCGCTTATGCAGAGAATTTTTGCGCATCAAAGACAGGGTCAGTGGAAATGTACCCATCCAACTGCACTCAACGCTCGGACCATGCCACTGCGTTCCGCTTGTGGTCGCTCCAACTCACTTTAATGCATGTTGATAAGCATGCCTCGATGTTGACTGGGTTATTGTGAAGGTAGTCTAGCACACGGTCCTCCAGATGGCTACTGAACTTGCGACGCCCTTCCATAATCGCCTGATGTTCAACATGTTGTTTTGCAGACTCACGGGCATTCGGCGTTGGGTGCGCTCCCGCGCGGTCTGCGTCCGCTCGCGCTGTATCAGTCATCCAACGCGCTTTCCCTTACTAAAATAATATTAGCGGGGAATTTGTTGTGGTTCACGAGGAATATCAATGCGCAACACAGTCCAAAGTGTATGGCAACCAACCAACTACGTGTCAAGGTCGAGTTGCGAAGGTTGATTGGAGCTTCTAATAAGACCGTGAGTGAAGCACGTTGACTAGATCAACATGAACATGCTTTGCAATCTACGCTCAGCCGCGTGGAGAGCATGATGATGCATGCTGTCGCGCGGTGCGTGTCGTCCTGGAAATGGTATTCGTACAATTATGATCTTAGCCAGCTTTTGAACAAAATGCGCTTCCGACGTGGCAATTTAAGTGAGACGCCTTCTTTCGCAATCTCTTGGTTGCTGTTGATGTATGGAACGCGCCTGGCTGCCGCGGCGTCGAAGCGCGCTTTTGCCTTCAGCAGATTCAGCGTGTCTGCCAGTGCCGGCCGCCCTGCGACCTGTGTTCCACATCCATTCAGAGCCAATTGTCATGTGCGTGTGACGGCACGGCCGCACGGCACATACTCTGCCACTACTGGGATGATGTCGTACATGGTGTGCTGCAACGGTATGCTGCGGAGGAGAGGCAACCTAGTGTGTTGGCCGGTGTGGCTGCACGGCCCCCCCCCCCGCAGGTGATGCAGGATGGGTGCGCAGTCCTTGGTAGGGAGGGGTTGATGCGATGAGGCGCCTAGTGACGAGCAATCTGGGCACGTTAGAACGCCCGGTCGGGAGTACGGGTCCACGATGTAACGGTTACGGTAATACGGGTCCATCGTGCAACTGCTTGCAACGGTTAACAAGTAAATATGCTGCGCATGGGACTTTCGACCACCTTCCCACTTCTGGTGTATCATCGGGTCCAAGGGCTCGCTAAGGGCTTTTGACCCGCTCAACCTGCTGCCGGTGAGCTGTACCTTGCTGACGAAGCGTTGGTGGCGGTTGGCGGTTGGTGGCGTCAACAACGGAAGTGCCCCAGCTGACACTTCCACACCGCTGATCCCATTTGGGTTCTGCTGTAACGTTCGTTCATTCACTTCCACACGACAGCCCCTCCATCCTCCGTTGTTGTTCTAGCCAGCTTCTCCCAGCTGCTCCTCACTCAACGCATGTCCGCAAGTCCGCACCTCTGTCTACGTGCACTACATCGTAGCCTGTGTTGGCACGGGTCGATCGGTATGACCCGGTACAACTGGAGCAGACGGCACCGCGTGGACGGCAGTTGGGAGCGCATGCATTGCGGAATCCATCGCCTTCCGCCATGCATTTCGGTTTCCCTGACTCAGGCACTTCCGGAACCCGATCTGCGAGTCTGTCCATTTGGCGTCTCCGTTCCGACGAAATTGTAGGCTGCTTGCCCGCTTGGCATAGGTGACTCGAAAAATCACGCGCCACGACTGGACGTGGTGAGCGCGGGCTTGGATTCACACCCTGTTGTCAGGCTTTCCGTCAGGCTTTCCTCCTCCATGTAAGTCTTGTGGGATGAATGGTTTCAATCTTTTCCCCATCTACTGAAAGGCTTTCGGAAAAGTGTCGGGCGAAGTTCCACTTGCACGGCAGCGGTTGGTCAACCGTAATACGCGTGGCAGCGCTCCAGGAAGAAGGAACGGACAACTCGCCGTTGCACGTGTACTCGCCGGAGCTGTCGCTCCTTTTGGGTAATCCCAAAGCAAACATTACTGCCGTGTCTTCATGTCGCATTTATGTTTCGGCGGGCGACGGTTGGCGCACGTTGAGATCGCTCGTCATGTTGTCGAGGTGTAAAAAGCAGGAATTGCGCATAAGCAAGATGTTATGTGAAAACAATTATCTAAGCCCGTGTTACGTACTAAACTCCCGACTCTAGTCCTCCTGCTCACACATTGTGGCAGCTGAACAGCATCGACCGAGAGGTTCACTTTCGCACCCGCAACCGCAGCAGGTACTTCTGCGATTAATCCTCGTATATGTTTTTTAATGTAATGAAATTACCTTACTATACTAATGGAAAGGTAGGACTACTTGCGGACGTTCTCTGCTGTGGTCACGACGGGCGGCGACGCTGTCCCTCTGCAGTTACGGACGCCCTTTCATCAACACAAACCCGTTATTTAGAAGCAATTGATTAGCTCATCTGCGGCAAACGAACGTTACGGGCACAACCGCCACAACGCGCGAGGCACATACAGCACTGAGGACAACAGCTCCACTATCGATCCCCTTCAAGGGAAAATGACCACTGCCCCACCCCTTCGCTATCTGCAGCTGGCGTTTGCAGTTCTTGTACTCACAGGTATATCAAGCATCTGGCATTAAAGACCGGTTTTCAAACGTTGCGGTTGGCACAGTCAGGCACAGTTGGTTGGGGGGCTGGACGGGCCAATTACGGTTCAAGGGAATTATGGGAATACAACAGAACAGGGCCGCAGTCCAACACATTGCTTGCGAGGCAGACAGTCATGTGGGGGCCGCTTGGCATGGTTCGACAGATTTACGTTCTGTTCGCTGCCCATTCGGTCGACTGCAGGTGCGGCTGTGAGCGCAATCACGCCCAAGTTCCCGCCGCCATCGAAACGCCCGCCGCCATCGAAACGCCCGCCGCCGTTGAAGCGCCCGCCGCCGTTGAAGCGCCCGCCGTCGCTGCAGCGCCCGCCGCCTTTGACGCGCCCGCCACCGCTGAAGCGGCCACCGCCGCTGAAGCGCCCGCCGACGTTGCGCAAGCCGCCGAGCCGTAAGCGTTTCAGTCCATGCTTTTTGTCAGGGAATCAATCAGCGCCTCCTCCCAGCTGCACTTCACCGCACCCAGCTTGGCGCTGGGTGCTCTGGCTTGGGTTCCCCTGTTGGGGTGTCAGACAGGGTCTTACACACAACCGGTGATACCCTCATGCATGGGGTCCGCTGTAACGTTGACTTCTCTAGCGATGACGTAGGAATAGCAGGAACGGGGTGGTTCCCTGGTAGTGTGGGCCCGGGGCCTGGGGCGTGTTTCGGTGCACTTGTGGAGCCTGTCCGGAGCGCCCTGGTGGCGCAAGTTCGTTTAGGCAGTGTATCGTGAGGAAGCCTCGGCTGTCGCCGTTGGCTGTCACCGATGACCCACGGGGTCCGCTGTAACATCCTTAATAATAATAGCAGAGAAGTCAGGTTCTAGCGACGAGAGATGGT
Organism: Eudorina sp. 2006-703-Eu-15; assembly: GCA_003117195.1. Taxonomy (NCBI): domain Eukaryota; kingdom Viridiplantae; phylum Chlorophyta; class Chlorophyceae; order Chlamydomonadales; family Volvocaceae; genus Eudorina; species Eudorina sp. 2006-703-Eu-15. The sequence continues at coordinate 33,575 of BDSI01000208.1, forward strand.
GTGTATTTGGTATTTGGTTGGTTCAAGACTGCGTAGGTACGGCACGGTACGGCGTTAGAGCGCCATCGCAGCTTGTCAGCCGCGTCCTGCTTCGAGCTTGGTATCTGCCGTTGTTGCTAATACTTATTATTGCTGATGCCCTTCTGCCAGGGCATATCATGCACGGGGTCCGCTGTAGCACTTCCTCATCCATTAAGTCATCCTCATGGTTCGGTGTCGCCTACACGCAAGTGCTGTCCAGAAACGCCCGCTGCATCCATCCATCCGTCCGCTGTGACACCCACTCCACCACCAGCACTGAAGCAACGCAAGCAACCCGTCACGCACTCGATAGAGCGCATCGGTCGCCGGTTTGCCACCCACCCTACGCCTGACCTTGTGAACTAATCCCCTTGAGGAATTTATTGCACTCGGCCATAAATCTGCTTCATTGATACAGGGTCCACACGCAACTACTATTATTAGGCCAATCAGGCGTTATCTCACCACGTGCATCACCCACACGTTAGTTTCTGGGTTCGTTTCTGGGTTTGGATTTTTTTCTGTGTATCTCACACACGTCTGGCATGAACGAGTTGCAGTGGAGGCCCCGGACCTCATCAGGCACACCTCCCTTAAACCACCCAGAATCGCCTCAATTCCGCAGCGCGGGTCTCCTCATCATCCATCCCGCACCTCGCCTGGCTGGTGCCCCGCCCGGCGCGCCCTCACTACTCCCCGCAGCGCGGCCGCTGCGCCCGCCGCCCAACATGTCCAAGGCCATAAAGTTGATCTCCCTGGAGCGCAACCTGGCATTCCCGAGTGACACGACGCCGGCCCGTGTCGAGCTGCTGGTGAACTCCTCCGCCGACGGCCACACCGGCGCCCCCGTGTGGGCGCCGCTGTGCGCCACCGCCGCGCAGGTGGCGAAGTACAACGACACCGCGTCGCAGATCCTCGCGGACGCTGCCTGCAACCAGGTGAGGGGCGGGTCGTCTATGGGGCGAAGGGAATAAGGGACTGAGGGATGCCGGTGCCTTCTGTGCATGTGGTACTACTGTACAATCGTACAGACACCCACGCACATGACGTGCCGGGCTGGGCATGTTCGGGTGACATAGTTTGTCGCCGGGCTGGTCGCTCGTTTTCGGGGCTTGTAAGTTGTCTCAGTCCAATCCGACGTGTACGATGGGACGCACGGATCGCGAGTTCACTGTTAACTAGTATGTACGTGAGGTACGGCATTGCCACGTACACCAGGGCTCGTACCACTACAAGGAGTCCAAATGGGATCCCAACAATCCCGGGTCCACCTTGCCTATAAAGGTTACATAATCTGGTAAGCCTTTGCATCGTACGCTTCGGCCGGCAGCGGCCTCGCTTGATGGCCGGCCGCTGATGAGGGCTCCGTCCAGTTACCCCCGCTGTGTCTCACACGGCGTGTGCTTGAACCTCGGCGCCCGGTCCGCAGTTTTACCACCCAGTGCCGCCCTTCCATGGCGGAGGATATCCCCAGCGCCCCGCCCCCATCCCCCCAGGTACGATGCGTGCTGCACTACTCCCGTGTGCCCTCGCGCGCCCCCTCGACGACGACGTGTGCCACAGTCCGCACTCCTCGGCATTATTCCACTGCGCTCACTCCTCGGCACGCCTCGGCACTGCATGCATGGCTGCGATGCGTGGCTCCCGGAGCCCGCAGTGCGTAGCACCCGGCGGGTTCCTGTCTTCCTGATGGGTGGGTGCAACCATGGCTCCATGGGCGCTAAATCCTCACGTCATTTTTCACCGTCTCGGTGGCAACGGGCTCATTCCGTGCTTTTATTGCTGTGGATTAGTGCTGGGAAATGTTTTAGGACGCGTCAGTGCCGTATATGGGCATCCTGTGGGCGGACGCACAAGGCAACCGTTTTGGCCAGCGGCACCTGCCTGCGCGGCAATCTACCATATCCCTTCCCTGTCTCCCGAGCTCACAAGCCAGCAGCCGGCCCCGAACTTCTGGCATGACTTCGTCACCACAGGGACGGTCACGGGCAGCGGCACGTTCAACCCCGCCAAGTACACCCACTGGGTGACGCTGGTGGTGACAAACACCACCAAGCCGCCCTACGCATTGCAGGAGCTAGACATGCAGGTGCGGGCGCCACCGCTGGTGATGACTGCGAAAAAGGGAGAGACTGGTCGCAAATCGTGTGCGTGCCCCTATGGTCGCACGGTGTACTGCTGTATGTACGGCGCGTTACATCACGTTGCATTTGCTAAACATCTATGCTATTCTACCAGCGTGGGGTACGTCATCCCGCGCCGTGGGGGTGCGCCACTGTACCGCAAACTCATTCATGGATTCGTACTTCCTTACGGCCGTGCCTCGCAGATCTCCTCCACGCCCTGTGCGCCCGGGCACTTGTTTACCGTAGCGTGCTGGTTGGTTGGCCGCTAGGCAGGTGACCAGCAGCAGCGGCGCCGCGACGGACGGACGGACGGACGGACGGAGCCCCCCTCGCCCGCGCTCTCAGCGTTCATTCCAGCTATCAGCTACATGGCAACATGGCCGCAAATCGCACGCTCCCATTTCAACAGTGCGTGTGCCTTGATGTGTTGATGCACTCGTGATCAGTGGAGATACAGGTGTCGGTTACGCACCTGCCTCATCATGGTCCGGACAGCCTTCGTTCGTTAGCAGCGGCATGGATCCTATCGATTCTACATCCTACTCCGTATATGTGTATTTATTAAACGGTTGCTTTCGGAACGCAGCGCAGCCCCATCGCGCACACTTGGCCGTGCAGAGGAGTGTTCGCTCTGCTGCAGAGCGCAAGGGTGGTGCAAATGCGCGGTGTTGTGCGGACGCCTTGCTTGCCGCGTATTCAGCAAGTCTTCGGGCGGGTTTACGTCGCGGTGCGTTCGTTCGTTCCTTACCGCCTGCAGACTGTCTGGCACGAAAACTGTTTGTACCTTCACATCTCGCATGCACGGGTTTGATTGGTGAACTGAGACCGTCTTGAATGTGCTGCGTGCGCTGCGCCGCCGGATGCCCGAGGGCATACATACGCAGCGCGCCCCACCTGCACGCGGCGGCCAGCAGCCGCCCTGCGGAGGCGGCGATGTCTCCACGAGAAAGGAGACAGGATAGCTGCCCGCGCCCCCCATGTATGTCATGTACGAGTTTCTAGCATGGGGATCGCCCGGTCGGGACTCAGGGTCCAGCTGTCACAGGCGGTTCGTGACAGTTATGGACATCCCAGCAACTAACAACGGTCAACCGCCAGTCCGCATCGATGCGGCTACCGAACAGAATCCACCAATGCTGTTACCTTGCTTGTCACTACTTGATGCGACTAGCTACCGACGACATGCGCGCAGCCTTTGCAAGTTGAGCTCAACACATACAAGATGCGGAACCCCGGACGCACTTGCACGGCCACGAGGCCAGCAAGCAGCAGCCCTCTCGCTTCCTTCCTCGCGCGGCGGTTCGACATTGTGCCAAGCCCGCCGCACGCCTGGATGTTAGGTCCGTCATCAGAGCGGCGGGGCCATCGCGGGGTTGTTAGCGGCTTACTTGGTGTAGCTTTTCGACTTGAGTGGCGTGCTGTATCATAATACACGACTTTAAATCCAAGGCGCAGCAGCTGGCTGTCCTAACCGGCAACGTCAGGCCTGACCGGCCGGTATGGGTGCTGCTGAGCAGAAATTCGTACAAGGCGACGGTCGGTCCCACGGATCACGCGGACCAACTGGCTGGATCAGGCCGCTCAACTACCTACCAGCACCAAACCAGCAGGGTAGCGTATGCTGGTATACGTATATGTACTGTAACCCGCCGTTACATACGTATATGCTCTACGTGAGTCGCCGGCACAGTGCTTCTGGGCGCGCGAGCGTGCTGTGGTGGTGAGTGTGGTGGTGCTGTGGTCCTCTGTGGTGGTGCTCCGTTGCGTCATAGTGGCTTCAGCGGTTTACGTACGTTCGTTTGCGGGATCGATGTTTGCCGAGAAACCCGCCCCGTGGAGTGCGTGTGTGTGTCTGTGTGAGTGAGTGTGTGTATAACTGTATACATGTGTGCAGTGGCATGGCATCGACTGTAAATGACGGCCCGCGCAGGGTGCACTGTAACGTGAGAAACCATGAACGCCCATAATAATCGCCACTGCTGAGCTTCGGTGACAACTCCTATTCGACGACCTATTCAATGCACGCACGCGTAGATGTAACGTAACCGTTACAAGGTGGACCCGTATCCCGACGGGGTGTTCCAACGGGCCCAGATAGCTCGTAGGCGTAGATGTACTCGCACGCGGGGTGGTTCGCGTTGTCAGCTTGTCCAGCTCGACCACTGCGGAGGTTGCCGGTCAGCAGAGAGCTCGGTCTGTCAGGCACAAACCCGCTACAGGAGGATGGGTGCGCAGTCCTTGGTAGGCGTTGATGAGAAGAGGCGCCGACGAGCTATCTGGGCCCGTTGGAACGCCCGGTCGGGGTACGGATCCACATGGTAACGGTTACATTACCTACATTACATCATTAGCTCCCTCGGGTGTATGTATGCGTATCCTGGTCCTGTGGAGCAGTTTTAATTTTCTTATGGAGCAGTTTTTCGATGCGGCATCGGTGTATGGTGCGGGGTGGTGGCATGGTGGTGCCCTACCGAGTTCGATTGAATGATAACCAACTAATGGCGCGGGAGTACCAGGGCGGGAACGTCTACCAGCAGAGCACGCAGGAAGTAGTGCGGGCACTAGATTGACTCAACTGACAGGCGGTCATCTTGATATTAGGCGTGATAGCAGGGGAGCCGCTATGTGCAATTTAAGGAACGATCTGCGCAGCGATTTGGTTGTGTTACATGTCAGGTGATACGTACAAGCAGGTACAAGGAGCAATATCCTACATGGTGCGTATGCGTTGATCGTGCGCTCTCCCTTGACATGGCTGACACCGCTACCAGAAGCTTCAGAAATGTTCGGCAGTTGGGGTAGAGTGTGACGTACGGGCACCTGAGAGCCCGCCAAAGCCCGCCATGTCGCAATCGACACAGTCAACCGTTTTCCATCAAAATGCCGTCTGCATAAAATTATACGCACTGGTCACATTAATTGCCAGTTATGATTTTTGTATTGTTGTACTGAATAAGCATCAGCAAGAAACCTTGCGCGACAACAGCAGCCACGGCAGCAGCGTGCGAGGATACGCACGACATTAAATCTCAACAGATTTATTACGCTTTCATCACTTCAAAAATAAATCTGTATTGAAATTGACTGTGGGCGTTCGAATTGCACGAGCAGCAGTCATGCACGGGTCGTCACGGGCCTTGTCTGCCACGTAACTGCTTGACCAACATCACGACTTCTGATTAATTCATGTTCGGTGCTCGAAGCACATCGTCACTCCTCACGGTTTCAAGGTTCCGGAATCCTCATGAAACTTTGAGCTTCGTCACGCAGGTAACTCTGTTAAGCATGGTGCGATATGATAATGACAAATTCCTACATGGCCATCAACTCACTTTGAATCGATGCGAACCTGTTGGGCATGGACCGAACGTGGCGCGAACGTGGAAAAACAGAAGGCCCGGGCATCAACCAGTACATCATTTATTTATTCCAAATACCATGTCCTCGGTTTCATGTCTACCTAGTTCCAATCGACATGCTGCTGCTGGACAGACGCGCGCACCCAAAAAAATACATTTAACCAACTGTCCGCTCGAATACCTTCCTGTTTTGCACGTATCTTTTTGCTTTTTGTAGGTACGCACACTGCACACCTGCTGCTCAACGTGAAGCTATTGTCACGTCCTGCCCGGTGGGCAGCGGAAGTGTGCACCGGCACGAATGTCTGGCGCGACTTCAATTATTGTGAAGCTATTTTTCACGGTTCTAGCCTTTACTGGTAAGTCTTTTGCTAAACGACTGGATCAAGGTTGCGTTGACCTCCCCTCGCTTGACCCGTGTCCACATACACGGAATATCGATCGTCACGATCGCGGTGAGGAATCCCTACCGCTGTCTGTAAGATGGCTCGCAAGCAAGGTAGCCAGGGATAGGCCAGTGCGTGCGTGACGTGCAGACAACATGCGCGCGTCATATAATCCATAGCTGTGGTGTGTACGATCCTGTACGATGCACGGTACACACGTGCGCGCGTGCGACTGCTGCGTGCTTATGTCAGATTTGTCACGATAGCTAGCAGGAGGAATGCCGTACACGCCGCAGGCTCTCGCTCGTCCCCTCTTCGTATCTAGCGCCATTTTGTGGCAGCAGGCGGCGGGCGGCGTCGACTGCTGCCACCCCTGGATTGTTATTAAGGATGATACAGCGGATCCCACGGGTCATCGGTGCCAGCCCTGGATGCGACTCGTTCTGGAGCCGCGCACGCAACTAGTCACAACGAACGAGCGAGTTAGCAGCAGTCCTTTAAGCGCCAGCAAGCAAATGGTCATCATGCGCGTCCGACGTTGCAATCTACTTATGGATGGGCCATCTAGCGGTTGACACACGCACGCACGCGCGTATGTATGTCGTACTGATCTGGTGTATTATCATCACTGTGATAATGATGTTACTGTGCACCCCGCGGGGCATCGGTGACAGCCGCAGCCTCCTCGTTAACCACACACTGTTTTATGTTTTCTGGTGGTGACGCCGCTCATCACGCGCAGGCGCTGCCGAGTGCGCGATTGCAAGCAAGCCGCCGCCGTCACCGCGCGCCGTCATCAAGCGGCCGCCGTCACCTCTCAAGCGGCCGCCGCCACCCGTGAAGCGGCCCCCTCCGCGCTTACCCCCGTTGCTGCCACCGCCCATCTGTGAGTATATCTGTGGGTGGCACCGCCGCCAGGAGCCATGAGCCACGACCAATCACCTACGTAGTAGTGCATGCGTGGGTGCGCGGTATGCCGCGTTGTTGATTGTGTTATTATGTGATTGTACGTCCAGGGTTTGTAAGCAGTCGCCTGCGGCCGCCTGCAGCAAGCCCTGCCCTGCCTGCTGCGTCGCCATCTAACGTCGTTGTTGGGCACCCTGGGCAATACTTAGCTAACTGCGTTGCCTCTAAGCGGCACAGTGAACAACACCTACCGCCTGACTCCTGAGTATCATTCCGACCCTATCTCTTCCCCCGACGGACTCTATCTGCGGCACGCACACTACTCGCACGCACGCGACCGACGACTTCATCTGCATCATGCATCACGCAGTCGCCAAGGACGGGCTGCGGCTGATCAAGAACTACATGCTACCGGACGGGAGCAGCCTCGTGGGCCGCTTGGAGGTCCTCCTCACCTCAGAGAACACGTTCATGCAGGGCTACCCCAACAACGGCGGCTGGGCGCCCCTCTGCAACGACGGCAGCTTCGATGACGCGCGCGCACAGGTGTGGTAACGGACTACGAAACGAAGGCTGACTGAAATGAAGCACCCGCCCGGACTACTGCTGCGTGTCAATGTTGCTTGCACGGTTCTTTGTTATAATGATGAGCTCCTGATGGTGGCTCGCGAGCCCCCGTCACCTTCCAAGGCTAGGGGCCACTGCCGGAGACGGGGCCGGGTCTTGGCCGTAGCGTGGTGGTGGTTCGTAAGTAGGGCCGCCCCGGTGGCTAACTCCCCCTGAGCGGGCTTCATCCTTGGCTTTGGCTGGTCCTCATCAGGAACGGGGTGGTTCCCTGGTAGAGTGGGTGCGGGGCGGGTGTGCTTCGGTGCACATGTGGAGCCTGTCCTCCGGTGCTCCATGCATGGTGGCGCGGTTTCGTTTTTGCAGTGTGTGGCTGCGTGGTGAGGAGGCTGAGCTTGTCACCCATGACCCGCGGGGTCCAACGCAACATCGTGTATTCATGATAATAGCTCTAGTTGATCCACCACGCATCGAGACGGCTCGCCTTGTTTTGTTCGTCCGTTCACGGTTTATGATGGGCTACACACGCACGCAGCTTGCCGTACGCAGCGACATGCATTTCACACGCCGCTGCACTTGCTGACTGCTGGCTTGCCTCGCCTGCTGCTGCTTGCTTGCACTGGTCGTGTGCATATGTCCATCCGTGTCATCCATCGAAGGAGTTTTGCGGTGTGCTGGGCTTCAAGTACGGTCGCAAGTACTACCGCGCAGGCGTCAGCACCATCACCAGGGGAGACGCCTACCGGTACGTACGTACGTACGTACGTACGACACGCGTGCGTGCGTGCAACCGCTTGTAGTAATTCCATGCAAAAGGAGGAAAGGTCCCATCCACTTGCTTATTGCCGGAGCTGTGCGCGTATGTGCCTCTCCAAGAGGTGGATGATAGGTAGCCATGCATCTACGTTGATTCTCAGCACTCATCAGACTACATCCGTCAGCAGCCTGCATGTGCGCGCGCACATCCATGCAAGTACCTAAGACATGGAAAACTGGATTCTGCGGGTGACGGAGTACGTTGTCCCGCCCGCCGTGCCTCTATCTCGGTCGGTCGTGCACAACACGCAGGCCGCCGCCCGTCGGACAGCTCAGCTGCCGGGGCGAGTCCTGGATCGACTGGCCCGTCGGGTACATCAAGTTCCCAGAGAGCCTGCACAAGTACTGCTTCGTCTACTCCGCCGCCTGCCCCCGGATGGAGTTGGTCGCGCTGCAGTGCTCAGGTGCTTGGATGGAACATTGGATGGATGGGCTAGGGTTTGGGACGAATTGGCTCGCTATGCTTTAAGGGCGGGGGCCGGTGTTTGCTTGGGGCCAAACACACAGGTAGATCGACAAAACACGCCTCGCACGCACGTCGGCGTGCGCGTGTCAACCCCGCCGGATGTGTGCACGATCATTCACGCGTCCAGTCACGCACTGCATACCTACCCGTTTGCCCAGCCATCGCGCTGCCCACGATCTTCGGCATTTACTTGCTGATGTTAGGCGAAGGTGACCGGGCTGGTAGCGCGCACCAGCTGCACTCCTGCTCAAACACGTACGGCACTTCCGTGCGTGGCACGTTCGGTGCCCATGTCGTCAGCCAGTTTCGCCGCAGCCTGATGCTGTCTCCTGAATCCGAATCCGTCTGTTGCGTGTCCAGTAGTGCTACTGCGGCCGCTGCTGCGTTGGTCATGTATGTCCTGGACTCGCTTCATTCCCTCCTGGCAGCAGCTCGCTGGTCGAACTAGTGCCGGTGCTGATATCAGACGCAGCGAGCAGCAGCTGCAGCACGACAGTACTGACGGTTCCGCGAAGCCCCTACATGGGAGACTGCTGGAAACATCTGGCGGAATAATGCACGGGTCTGAGAATGGCTGCGTGGATGAATAATTCCGCATGTGGTACGTGCATGAACGTAACTAACGCGCGCGCCCCGCCGCCCGCCCGACGACTCAACCACCGCAGATTCACGCATGGAAACGAGCCCGCCGCCACCGCCAAGTCCTCCATGTAAGTGCCGTGCATAACCTGTTATGAATTGAAGAAGTGCACACCTGATGCATACCTAATGCATATCTGATGCATGGGTAGCCGCGACCGCGACACCTACGTGCACGGTGCGCAGAATTGTCTTGCTAGGTATAGTAGGTACCTAGATAGCTAGGGGAGTGAATCTGCTGTTTCCAGGGCATACATGATGAGATTGAGATTGATTATTGATCGATGTCCGGGTCGGCGGCCACATGAATGTATGCACGCAGTTCCGCCGCCGCCGCCGCCGCCGCCGCCTGACATGGCCAAGGCGATGAAGCTGATCTACCTGGAGTCCAACCTCGCCGCAACCGACGACCGCTACGACTACTCGACGCAGCGCCTCGAGCTGCTGGTGAACTCCTCCGCCGACGGCCACACCGGCGCCCCCGTGTGGGCGCCGCTGTGCGCCACCGCCACCGACGTACAGCTGTACGACACGTCCGCAGTTTCCAAGATGGTGGCCAACGTTACATGCAATCAGGTGGGCACCTTACTGATGTCGGTTTATTACTGTTTATATTATAAAGCGCCAGCCTGAAGGTGCTGGCTTGCTTGATTGCAGGTAGACACACACAGCGGTCCATATATCCATCCATGCGGCTGGTTCATTGTTTCTCTAAACACACAGCACGAATGCCTGTCGCCACTCATACGCGCCCGCGGGCGCGAGGGACGTACGTACGTACGCACGCACGCACGTACGTACGTACGTGCGTGCATTATTCGTATATTCGTTGGATCGGGTAACGTATACACTACGTGCTCTGTCCCCCGATGGCAGCGGTGTACAGGCTGAGCGAGCTCCACGCACCGCCCCAGCCCCCTTCATGCGCATCTATCCACGCTAGCTAGGGTTTGCCCAGTAGTGTAGTGTTTTTGTCATTATTACCCCTCATGGATAATGAATGAATCGATGGTGCGAATGAAGGATGCTGTAGCTAGCAATAACAAGAGGATATGCGCAAGGTTGCGCGCGCGCTGCCCAGCCATGCACCATGCATATGCATATGCAGGCGCGCTTGCGCGTCTACCTGTGAACGTACGTGCCGCCCGCGCGCATGCTGGACATCAGTTCCTTGCTTGTTTGGCCGTACGTCTACGCAGTACTACAAGCCCAGGCGCCCAGCCATAGCGATCGGCGATGCCCTGAAGCCTGTTCGCATTCCGACAGGTAGATACGACAGCTAGCTCACGTCAGCTCGGTGTATGTGTGTGCGGCCAGTAATAATAATACTCCATAAGTGATGCCATACACACATGTATCTCGTACGTGCGTCGATTCGACAGACTGTGCATGACTTATGACGGGGTGCCTACCTATCTAGCGCACCTTCCTGCTGCTGCATATGTGTGTGTTAAGAAAAGGAACCCGACCGACCGAACCCATGTGTATGTGTGTATGTGTGTGTGCAGCGACTTCCTCGGGCAGCGGCGTGTTCAACCCCGCCAAGTACACCCACTGGGTGACGCTGGTGGTAACCAGCACCAGCAAGCCGCCCTACTCCTTGCATCAGCTGAAGATGAAGGTGCGGCTGCGGGATGGCACTCAACCGGGATAGATCGACCTATGTAGGCGCCTGATGTAGCATAGTACTACCAAGCACCACCACCCGCTTGCTTGCGATGCATGGATGCATGGTGCACATACATTCCCCGGTGCCGCACGAACACTATGCATCGAACGCACGCACGCACACACACATACACCGACTTTTGTTTGGTTGGAGTGCGTACATGTCGCACAACTCTATCTTTGATTGTCGTACACACTTATAGATATATTTATGTCCCATTATTATTGTCGCACGCAGGTCTCCACCAACCCGTGCGAGACCGGGTTCATGTTCACCTTCCACTGTTTGCTGGCTGCTTAATAACGGTCGCGTGCGTGTGTGGCGGCTCGTCCATCCGTCGTACGAATGAATCCGTTGTCGGTTGCCGAACGAGCTCCCCGCGCGACGACCATACCACCCATCCATCGCGCGCCGCGATCCAGGTCATTCCGTCGCTCACTATTGCAAGCAGCTTCCGGTTTATGTTACAGCGGACCCCAGAGGGATCACCGGTGTATGTGTGTATGTGTGGCGCGCGGCAGCTTTGCTCCGTCATACGTATCTGGGCAAGATACGTCTTGCGTGTATGTGCTGCTGCGGAGTATGCGGAACCAGCAGGCGGCTGCTGACCGATGCCCACACCGTGTTTCACTGACGTACCTCCAGGGTTTACGTAAGTCTGCCGTACCCGCTCGCCGAGCGAACGTCAGTTATTGGCGACCTGCCGTAGATATCGATATCGATAGTTGCTCGATCGATTAACCCTCGATAACAGCTGCGTGCGTTCATTTCGTACGTTCGTTCCGGTCGGTGCTGTCTGAAGGGCGGTAGGTGCGTGCGTGCGTGTACATACATATGTCAGTATTATCATTATTAGGATGTTACAGCGGACCCCGCGGATCATCGGTGACAGCCCACGGCGACAGTATGTAAGTAAGCCAGTCGATGCACACGCACGCAAATCGGTCGATGCATGGTGCCACGCCGGCGCGCCGACCCCGCCCCCCCCCCACACACACGCACGTGCGTGATTATATATATTCTGTATATTCATGTGTTGCGTTGTATATGTATACGTACGTAAGTACGTACGTAGGTCATCATCATCTGGCGCCGCAGGTCGCCGATTTACAACCTACATGTATAACCTACATGCATCCACTTCGTTGTTACTATAAGCTTATTGTGTATGTCTTTGCACGGCAGTCGGAGGCGTGTCATCGATGACGTGTTGAAAAACGGACTGAGGCGGCCTGCTGCCGTGGGCGTGCCTGGCAAGTGGCAACGGTCGGACCTGTGGGTTCGTGATTATGCCGTACTGGTGGCTGTACATACATCAGGCGACCGTGCGTAGGAACGCCCTTCCAGCTACTACTTCTTGCGTGTGTGGCAACGCGCGCCCAAGCTCGACATTGTTCACTTCATCTTCAAGCATTGCAAGACAGAAGTGTGGAGCTGTGGACGGCCTCATCATTGCCTTCGTTGCCACTGAGACGTACTGCTGATGTGAGCAATTAGGGCCGGGTAAGCCAGAGTCATCATCCATCATGTAGCGCGGTAGAACGCGAGGAGGCACTACGTACTCGCCGTCCGTCCGTGTCCGTCCCAGACTGGCTGGCACGACGACAAATGCTTCCGTACCGACCGACCGTGCTTGAGGCATCGTCGCGAGGCATACCGCGCGCTCCACATGCAGCTGCTGACATACCGCCGTATGTACCGTCGGTTCGTCAGCTGCGTGCTGCGGTGGTATGTAGGCCTTGCTGCTGCTTGGTTGCGCGGGCAGCAGGATCCACTGCAGTCAGGGCGTTGCAGGCAGCAGGGAAGCGCATCGTCGTCGCAAGCGCCTACCGATCGACCGACCGACCTCCTGATGTCGTGTGACAGCCCCCATAAGGAAGTAAAGCGAGGGATAAGGGGGAGGGCACCCGATGCAACCCGTAAACCAACTTAATTAGTAATGGGTAACCGAGCGAGTCCCTAACCTGCGTACATACCGAGTCTGTCTCTATGCGCCGCGCGGGACTCGTCAGCTAGGGCAGCGAGCGGCGCGCCGAGCGATAGATGACCGTACGTCACTCACTGCCATGCTGCGTGCCTCGCTCGCCGTTGCGTGCCAATGCAGCCATACATGTCCCGCACTTCAGGGTCACGCACGCACGGCCACGTACGCACATACAAAAGCAACAAGGCAGCAGGTAGGGCCCTGCAGGGCGGCTGGCGTCACAGGGCAGCAGGTAGGCGTGATGCATAGGTACGCTCCCGGCGACATAAACTTCCGTCGGTTTTAGCCGAGATGAACCAGGATGGACTGTGATGACGACGAGTCACATATGCTTGCAAGGAGACCGCTGAATAATGATGAAACGTCCGTCTCGTTGTCTAGTCGAATCACACCTGATTCGAGGAAAATTCCGTTGCATGGCAGCAGACGGCGGCTCCGAATCCCAAGTTTTAGAGGTGCGCATTTTGGTAAAGGTCACATAGCTCATGAATGCATTATGGTTACAGTAACCAATTCGAGAAGTACATCCGCGCTACGGGCCAAACCGCTTTGCTTCGTAGTGACGACGAAAGGGTGGCGGTGCTGCCCGTCATTCAGGCCCATGGGCGGGAGTGCTGCAAGGCGCATCCCGACATCACCGCTGCTCTCCGGATCTACAAGCACTACAACCTGGGGACCGTATTCGAAAAGCTGCGAAACCTGGTGGCCGCGGTCAAGCATGCCTCGACTACTAGGCAGTACTTAGCCTGGATCACTGGCTTGGAGGACGGTCCCGAAAACTTTGGTAAGTTCGCATACACAAGCAACTGGCCGGTGCTGAACGTTCGGATGGAAACCAAGAGGTACACCAAGTGCAGCCTGATCTCTGCATGCGAGTTCGACATAGCCCGGGAGGTCGCGGCGGTCGAAGCGACTCGCCAACGGCTGCTGGCAGAGCCCGGAATGGACCCGGCGGTCCTGGATCTCTTGCTTGAGTCTATTCTGTACGCGGAAGCGGAGCCTTCTGGCAGCCCAGCCCACATGAGCAACCATAGGCTCAGAAATAGAGGGCATCCTGTAATCTCCTTTGCGGATGCGGTCGAGCATTTCAAGGGCTTGCCGGAGCCATGGCTGGTGTGGGAGTATCAGTTGCACCTGGACGGGGAGGCGATGCGCTTCCTCATGCGCCACCCGGGCGTGCTGCCACCGCCGACGGCGGCAGAGGAAACGGACGTGGGCATGGAGATGGGGCTGATGTTTGCGAGCAAGGGAAATAGCATGCTGCAGATTCAGCTCATACCTCAGATGGTGAGCTGGGTGATCAAAAGCACGACCACGGGGGGGAGTCTGTTGTCATCGTTTGACCCCTGCGGCGATTGATGGAGATAGATCCGATGCTCTGATCGGTTGGTTGTTGTACGGCAGACCGTTGTAGGCCGTTATGGTGATCACAACATGGGCTGTAGTCTTCTTTGGTACTGCAAATAGTCTTACTTAGCATAGTATTACTCGGCATACATACGTCTTGTCTGAGTGGTAGCGTTCTCGGAAAGCTCTAGTCCTGGGGTGACACAGCTGATACCGCCATCCATCTGGAATGTCAGTTTGTGGGTTGAGCTCAAGGCAGTTTCAGGGTACGAATGTCGTACGTACAGGGCATGCGACATCTGTGTACCCTGAAACTGCCCTCAGCTACCGTATCGGGGGCAACATGTATGTCACAAGTGTCATTGTTTCGGTTATGTGCAGGTTTCCTTTGGACGTCACTCGCTGTGCTTTCGGCTTCTGTCCCCGTCGAGCACCCCGTACTGGGTCGTATCCTCGGTCGGACCGAGTCGGTCCACTTAGGATAGTGGTCCTGCCTTGGATGGTCATGAACTGTTTATATGTGGTGGCGGCGGGCTTCGTTCGGGTGTATCTTTGGGACGCCTTGCGCATGTATGCCCCGAGCGTGTGGTGAAATTGCCGTCGCGCAGGCACGGGGGTGCTTGCGTTACTTTGAGATGGCAGCAGACAGGGTGGCGGCGGCAGGCACGGTGGATATGTCGCTACAGAGCATACGGGCGATACGTGAGCCTGGCGGCTGCACAGGAGATCCAGCTGTTGGCATCCATCCGTATTCCGTGGTAGTGCTGGCGAGATTGACCTGGCATTTTTCTGAAGTAGTTGTGTTAAAAATAAACCGAGAGACACGACTTGCGAAGTAGTTTTGTTTGGGTGGCATTTAGGGTGCGCGACGGCGTGGTGTTAGGGCCTGCAGCTGCCAAGGCTACCGAGGCGGCGGTGCATGGGCGCGAAGTGGAGCTCAGTGTGCGTCAGTGGGACGGATGGTGCTTTCCTAAGAATGCACGGGGTACATTTTCTTTCGTGCGGCTTGCCTGGCTACCGTTTTGATCACCGTAGTGTGAAATGAGGCCGTGGATCCTCGCGACACCATCACCACTGGAGCATTGTACCCCAGTTTTAATGTTAATGATACCACAGTGGAACCCGCGGTCATCGGCGACAGCCGTAGACAGCCTTCTCACTAGTCACCACACATTGCGAAAAGAGTGGCTTCCAGTTTAGAAACGACTTCATGTCAGACACACATACACGCACACCTCCGCCTTGCTCATACCTTAGTCCTAATGGCCGCCGCCGCCCGACCTCATGGAGCTGCATATGGTTCATCCGTGCCAGTCAGAACCCCCTGCGCCTAGCACTGACTACAACATGAAACGACAGCAAGCCGACCGCGCCTCGGCGCTTCGGGCCTACGGTACCACTCGCGATGACGGGCAGCAGAGTCCCGCCGTTGCAGCGGTCACGACGCGAGAGTCCACACGGTCCGACGCGCACCGTCTAACTCCCGAACCGTCTGGCTCCCGCATCGTTGAGATTATCATCCGACGTGGTCCCGACGATAATCCCTGCCACCCCGCCAGAACGAACCCATCCAGCCGCAGCCAAGCTCCTACTGCGTCGATACGATTGGGATAAGGGAGTACTGGCTGCATCCAGCGCACTCATGCCCGCCTGAGTCTTGAAGGCGACAGAGCAACACCAAGTACTGCCTGGCTCTGCGTGATGGAACGCACCCACCGCTCGCAACCCTGCTGGTGTGCCTTTCATACAGCGAGGGGCGCTGCGCACACCCCGAAACGTCCGTGGGGCCGGACCCATGCAACTCGTATCCTGCGTGACTCTGCAGCCCTGAACCTCGGGGGATCTGCACCCCATGATGACACATACCCGCTGATGGATCCCAGTGACCCGAGCACCTATGCATTAAGTCATGAAGTGAGCCCCTCTCATGAATCAAGTCAACTAGTCAAGACAGGCCAATAACGTGACGAGGCGGTCAGCAAGCCGCGCTCCGCATCTGGTTGACCCGATCTGAACACCCCTGCCACCTTGCTCGGCGCCTGCCCTCTCCCCGGCAGGCGCAGCCGGCTGCACCGTGTCCGTCCTGGGTGACCGGGGCGCGGTGCTGCATGGCACCGAATGCCAGGGCCCCGGACGCGCTGCCTCGCCGTCCATGTTCACCTTCGCCTGCTGCAGGAGCGACGGACAACATCAGCGGGGCGCGAGGCGTGCTTCACACGCGGGCGGGCGCGTGGGCCTTCGGGCGGCGCACCATGCAATGCCGCTAACCCCCGTGCACCAACAGCAGATGCCCCAGTCGGGAGGGTTCCTTCGCTGAAACACTGTCCACTGGTTAGATGCACGGGGCCTAGAACACGAACGGCGCTTAGGTTCCATGAGGGACAAAACAGGCGGCGGCGGCGGCGACATGACGTCTTCAACGGCAGCTTGTGCTTCCACGCGCACCGCCTCCCCCCCCGCCCGCAGCACAGAATGTCCACTCCAGAGCCCCTATCCCTGGGGCATGTCATGTCTGCAGGTCTCCAGCACTCCCAGCTAGGCAGCAACGTCGTCCTAGGGTCCGGCCTGCGGTCCTGCGGCCCACGGCCCGGCCCCCGGTCCTCGTTTCGTGCAGCCCCGGACGGCCGCCGTCTTACCTCTTGGGGCGGCCCGACGCGCGCTCTCCACGCGTCCCCGAGCCACTCGGCCCCGGCCCCTCCAGCCCCGCCAAGCCCAGCCCCATGCCGCCCATGCCGCCGATGCGATCCTCGTCCATCAGGTCGAGCAGGCTGCCGTCCTCTCCCAGGACCAGCCCGTCGGCGGTGCGGGCCTCCGCCTAGAGGCGCAAGATGAGTTGGGGCGGGCGGGTAGCGAGGTTTCCACAGGGCGACAGCGGGAGGCCACTTCCCGGGGTCGGTTGCGGACGCAGACTCGGGCTGACATGGGAAAGGTTGGCGCCCGGGCTGAGTCACTCCTCTAAAAATGCCGCATGGCAGCTCCAGCTGCCCCATCACCCCGCGCGTACCGCATACATGCAGGCGCGATGCATGTGACGCTTTTGCTTAGCGGGACCACGCGCATACGTCAAGCATGCTAGGCTGCGCAGCACTCGGGATGGAGGCAAAAGGCTTTGCGGGCCAACTGCCAGGGTTAGGTTTCCAGCCACGCCGAGCGTCTCCTCGGCTGTGAGCACGCGCCTTAACGGCGAGTGTTCCCCTTTCCGGGAAACGCTGCTCCCGCAACCATTCCGCGGCCCTCACACCCTTACCGCCCCGCAAACCCACCCTCCTCCCCCTCCTTCCTCCCCTTCCCTGCCCCCTTTGAGATCGCCACCACCAACCGCACATGCGCTTTCGAAGCGCCGTGCACGGCCTCTCCCCCCACAGAGTCCAACCCGGCAGGTCGGCCGCAGCATCGCACCCGGCACGTTTTCGTCGCGCACCTTTATTTGCCGCTTGACCTCCTCAACTCGGGCCTCCAGCTCCTCTCGGTGTTGCCGCGCCGCGTCGCTAGTGGCGGTGGCGTACGCGACGCGGGCCTCGATGGCGCGAAGCAGCTCGTCACCCCTCGCAATCCTGGTTTGGATGCCGCGCACGCGCATTATTGAAACCCATGACAGTTAGTTGGGGGACAGTATTTTAATGGTGGCGCGTCTGTGTGGCGGGATCACGGAGCAGGCATGACGGCATGGGTGAGAGGTTTGGGTGCGATCCGGGTTCTCGGCTGACGATGCCGACGAGGACGTCCGACGCCCATCGCGAAGCACGCCGTTGTGAGTGACATTGATATACACGCATGCATCACGCAAACGCGGTCCAAACTTATTTTTTTACATGGTAGTGAGCGCGCAGGGCTTGCGTGTAACGACCAGGAGCATGCTGTTCACACAACTAGACATCAGTCAGGCTTGGATGGTACAGGGTGTGAGGTCAACGCTGTCGCAAACCGCCCGAACTACCAGCCGCCAGGTTGAAACGAAGACGCTCCGCAACACGCTCGAAACGCTCCGAACGGTGCCGGCGTCAAGCGCACTTCCGCAGCTGCGCTGCGCCCATGCCGTGTTCACCAAGCGGCCATTCACCAGAATGCCTTGTCGTCATGCCATACACCCGACCGTCTGCGTTGCGCGTGTTCAGTCCTTTCCGGGAGGGGTCCCCCGCACACCGCACAGCTTCCCGGCAGATGCCAACACACCGCACAGCTTCCCGGCATCCACTTGCAAGGCGCCCCTCGAACCCGAGACGAGATACCAGATCCTCTCCCCATGCCGCACAAGCCCAACACCCGTCGAGTACCAAAGCAAGTCCGGCCCGACGAGGTCACCACCCACCATCTCGACATCCGCAGAATGAGCTCCGGAACCTGCTCCGGCCGCACGTCGCGCCCCATCACATCATGAACCTGGGTCGCAGCCGGGGACAGCGAGGAGGTGAAAGACAAGCGAGGAGGAGGGCGCCACATAGAAACGAGGGCGCTCAGCATGAGGGCACACCAAAGGGGAACCGTAGAGATAATCGTGAGAGGTGCTCGCACTCAACCAGGTTTGATCGCAGGTTGCTGGTCGACCAGTTGCCTGTAATTGACGCGGGCATTGCGACCCAAATGCCAGTGATAAAACGATGAACTGCTAATGAGCCAGGGCCGCACGACCGACTCATGCGGATCGTGTGCCGCAGTTCATCAATAGAACACCACAAAATGCCTGTACTGCACGTGACAGCATTCGTCGTGCCGCATCCGTGTTTCAACCTCCTCGCTGCTCGCACTGCCATGGCGCTGCTGCCGCATGTGTACCACAGCTCCTAACGATCTGAGAAGCGCTGCTCCGGCTGCTGGTAAGCAATGGCCTTCTTCCATTGTTCCCCTTCCTTTTCCAACCTTACCTGCAGGCAGCCTTGTTTTTGGTCCAGCTTGCCTGTAACGATGACCCCCGTGTAGAAGCAGTGGTTGATCAGGAAGTCCTCCAGCTCTCGCACACTGCCGATCTGCAGGGACGTCTGCAGCTGATCGTAGGGGAGCACCTGTAGGGGTCGGCGCACCGCGTAGCAGCAGCGGGGCCGGGGAGGACAAGGATGAGAAGGCAGGTTAAGGAAAGCTGTTGGGTGTTCATGCGGGAATAATCCATGCGAAACACCTGAGAAGTGCATATTAGCGACAAGAGCCGCCCGGGTCGTCCGGTAGTTGCCACCTCACTCGCCGGAAGGGACGACGTGCACGGTCCCTCTGTATGTGATGCAGCATCGGGATCAGCTGTTCCATGCCATGCGGCCTGGGAAATGGCCTCAGCAGCAAAAGCGCCAAGGCAAACGCGCAACCACTTCGCCGCTGACGTATATGTTCCGCCGCTGACGTACATCAGGTGATAACGAGGCCACAGCCACACGACCTTAAACGAGGTGGAGCTTAGTACGACCACCGTTCTGCTGTCCACCTCTGAAAACAAAACCGTTTCCCGCCAGTGTTCTTCCTTTCTCATACCTTCTGACTGGACGCCAGCGACGCGACGGTCAGCTGCTTCAGCTTCAAGATCTGCTGCTCTGACAGCGGCGGCAGGCTCTCAGCGTTCGCTGCGTTTACAATGGCAGTGGGCGCGCGGCACGGACGCCGGTATGGAGCGTTGCGGCTTCATTGCGAGGCAGCAAGCGGCAGGCCTTCAGTGTGCGGCATGTGATGTGCAACGCGCCAGGGCTTCGACACAATGCCCTTCGTCCGCTTCGCATGTCCCCTTTGCAATGCATGGCCTCGCCCACCTTGGTAGTCAGACCATGTCCCGTACGCGAACAGCTGCAGCAGCGCGAAGTGTGGCGCCAGCTCCGTTCCCTGGAGCTGGGGGCAGCGAGTAACATGACCGGGGGCATTGGGATTGACAGTGGCGAAGTACTTCCGAGTTGGAAGAACCAGGGGATGAAAACACAGCCAACCGCATGTGAGCAGGGCCAAGGGACATAACCAAGGTCCCGGTACTACTATCATCCGTTACGAAGCTAACGTCCTAGAAGGTATCATTTTGGAAGGGTAAAGGAAGGGTAAACGTGCGGAAGGAGCAGCAGTGAGGACGGGTTATGCTGACAGCCTTTAAGGAAAGTGACTTAAACTCACCTCTCTGATGCCTGGAACATCCAAAAGCTCTCCAAAGCCAAAGATGGCTGGGTCCGCTGTGGCTTTGGCAATAATTTCAGTAAGGCCTCGCCCGCGAGTCCCCTTGGCTAATAGGATGTATTGTTGTATTTTACCCTCCTGATCCATATCACACGCCCTTTACGTTTGGTGTCAGCTTGAAGGGCACTGTCGCTGCCCGAACGATCTATCCCGCCCCGTTGCCTGCTACGAAGCTGCAGCTACAATGTAAAACACTTGTCAGAAATGTGACCACTTAAGCCATGTATTCTGGTTCCGGCGCAGTGCCCTAGGGGCGTTGTCCGCGTTGTAGCTGAAGGCAGGTTTTGCTCAAGCACGATTGCAACACCAATCAAACCAAGTTGCGCAAAAGGCGCTATCCAGTCTTGGGTAACCGAGAAACATCATAATATGTCATGTACGGCGCATTCCCGGCTGTAGAGGAACCCCGCATGGCATGCATATGGTGAGAAAAAGCTGTTAACCTCTGCAGCAATATATTTGCGACGGGATCATAGATTACCGCTTGTGGTCGATTTTCTACAGCCACCAGCGTGACACCTAGAGCCCTACCGCAATATGGCTACGCCTCTGCTTTGCAGCCGCCAAGGCCTAGGCTTGGCTTACCGATCTCGGCATTGTGCTTCCCCCTTCGTGAAGCCCCACCACGCGCAGTCGTCGAGGTGCGGCGCGCTGCTCGTGGCGTTCGCTCATATGTGATCTGGGGATGCAATTTTTTTGCAAACTTAAGACTGGAAGCATCGCTGGTGGTAGCTTCACGATAAGCGTCCGTGCCGCAGGGCGAGCACCATCGTTCGTGTCACTCAGAGCAACCCCGACACTAAGACAGTGGTTGTGAAGAACACCCCTGGGGAGCTTCCTCTTCCATGGTCGGAGAAAGATCCATACAAGCTGCCACTCAGCATTGAGAAGGTTCAGCGGATGCTCTTTTCGCTCGGTGCGTGGGTGTTTATCGCGCTGGCGCCACCACAAACCATTTCTTGGTTGCAGTCATTAAGTACATCTTAATATCTCATGTTCAGGCTGGGAGAAGCCATGGATTGAGCAGATCGTGGACCGTATCATGAAGGGTATGCTCCGCACGACAGAGGAGCGGGCGCGCGGTGTGGTAAGTCAGCAAAGTCGTTACAATCACCTATTTTCAAAGCAAGGGATTTCCAATGGGGTTTGTGTTCGCTTACAGATCGACTACCTGGTCAGCGTGGGCCTCAAGCAAGACGAAATCTGCAACATGGCGTCCATTAGCGTCGTGCTGCTGGGCTTGAACCCGGAGACCCGGCTGAAGGCCGTGGTGGATTACCTCAAGGGGAGAGGAGTGCCAGGTGAGGCAACTCAGAGGCGAGGGCCCTGCGTGGCCGCGGGTTTGGGGATGGCAGGACGGCACACCACCCGATGCCATCGCTGTCACGATCGTCATGCAATTCGCTTTGATAGCAATTTTCCTTTCACATAGCATACTTTTGTCATTGGGGGAACGCGCACTTGCCAGTGGGACCTGTCCACGGATCACCAAACCCGCAACGCAAACCACATTGGGTCTTACCATGTGCTGACCCCAGCACTGCTGGATGTCGCGAGTGCGCGGTCACCTTACTCGCACCCGCCCTGACACCACCTTCCTCCCTGGACTTCCCTCCCAGACTCGGCTATCCCGGACCTCGTGCTTAAGAACCCTCGTATCTTCGAGTACCGGGTGACGGAAGAGGGCAAGAACCTGAAGAAGGGCAAGGCCCGGATCCAAGTGGATGTGGTGCCGGTGGGAACCAATGGGGAGATGGCGGTGGCCGTCAACTACTTCCGCGACGGGGCCTCCTTCCTCGAGGCCCCGGTGTCGCCGGTGGGGCCCGTGCTGTGAAGCGCACAGCGGCAGGCACGTACTGCTACAGTGGCGGCGGCAGCAGCGGCGACAGCAGCAGCGGCGGTTGCAGTAGCAGAAGCAGCTACAGCGGAGGGGATGGCCGACACTGCCGTGGCTGGCGCATACAGCCGCCTCCAAAGGGACGGCTGTGGCGGAGGGCTGTGGCGGAGGGCTGCGCTGCCGTTGAGCTGAAAGATTCGGACATCCGGTGGCGGCGAGACAACTGAGCGGGACAGACCCATCGGAACGGTCGTTGTGAACGGTGGCAACGACCCGCCTGCGCTGTAGCACTCAGCAGCTTGACCAGAGGATCAGTCATCACCGCAGCGGCGTGTTTCTCCTGCGGGACCAACGGCTGCGGGTTACAACGCCCCGGGGGCGTCTCAGGGGCTCCTGCGCACGCTGGTCTTGAGCATGGTGCTGCGGAAGCGAGGTTCGGGGCTGCCGAGCTGTGTTCAGTGGCCGGGTTAACCGCTGGAGCGAAAATGGGCGAGGATAGGTAACCGGCTGTGTCCCGTCACTGGCATCGCTGGAGGCCGGCGCGGCAGGGCCAGGCCGGTTTTCCTGATCCAGTCTTGGCCGGCCTCGGCAGGTTGCATGCTACCCTCCCCCCGCATTCGGACCAATGAGGGCCGCGCGGGCGCGGGGTACCCGAGTGCTGCGGTTGAGCCAGTCACGCGGACATGTGCGGTTCGGCCCTGAGCAGGGGGAGGGCATCCATCTAGGGACCGGGGTCGAGGGAACGTGAGGCGTGGACTTGCGCGCGCGCTGGCTCCATCTTGCGAGATAGGCGTGAGCCGACCTCCTGAAATGCCAGCTGTTCAGGCTCGGCATCATAAGTCCACAGCCTGCGAGGACAGGGAGGGGCTCGCCGTTGTTGGGGAATGTGAGGGTTGCACCGAGTACCCGACTCGGAACGGGCGATGTGTGCGAGCGTGTCTAGTTTTGTAAGCGCTAGGACGTCTGTAGATCGTGCGGAGGCGTGTGGCGCATGGCGCCGTGCGGACTAGGCGTGTACAGGCGGAGCTCGAGGGGCAGCACCTGAACTCTTGGAGTGGAGAGAAGTGCTGGCTATGGGTTGCGGGTGTCGGGAGTGCCTTGTAAGGTGACTGTTGCGGTTCGTACGTACAGTCTGGTGCTGTGAGCGCCGTTCGACGATCGGCTGATGACCACCAGTCACCACGGTTCGCAAAACAACATTGGTGATGTGATGTACTTCACCCCCTGGTACAAGCGTGGACGACGTCCAGCTCACCTGATTTGCAAGTGGCTGGGTAAATGTCCTAGGGCTGCGGCACCAAATGGCTCAGCGTTGAGAACTGCTTGTGTATGTGCCAGCGTGTCGAAACATTTCAAAACGGTCGGTCACGACCAGCAGCGGTTCTTCTGTAGCAGGACGCATCGACCAAAGTCCCTTGTTGTACGGACAAAACTGCGGTGACTGTCAGGATGAGCTCAAGCGCATTTGACAGTTATCTCGCGATCTAATGGCAGTTGCCAATCATAAGCCGATGATTCCTAAACAAGCCTTGGCAACCAGTTTTGGGGGACATAAGTGAAGGTCAAGGATTATGGTGCGGACGTGGGATGCGAGAGCCGGAGGGACAAAGGATCGGAGACGTCATCAGTACCGTTCAATGCACCGCACTGCATGCGTGTGAGTGCATGTCCAACACCTTTGGGCACGCGATCAAGGAAACTTCCCACGGCTCCTCTTTTGCCGTGGCTATATGCCCGAGGGCACGGTGCCGAACACATGCTCACACAGGCACATCACCCAGGTAGATGCGTACCAGCACATCGCCTGGCCAGCAGCGCTGGCACCACTGGTGGAAGGAGCCCCAACTGGAAGCGATTCACAAGAATCAGCTTCCGAAGTATCCGGCGAATGAAGCATTTTGGCTGAGCCCCAATCAGTGACCATTGTCCAAAGCAATCGATGAATGCCTTGTCTTTACAAAGCCGCCGTTGGGACATAAGGGCTTCCTCCTTAGTGGGTAGTGGCAGCCGTGGTTACGACTGCTAGCTTGCAGAAGTCATACTGGCCGTTTTCAGATCAGTCAGCCGCATGTCCGCTTGCCCACAGGGACGCACAGCAATCCCTCCCACCACACATTCCGCACATCATTGCCGCACAGGGTCACACCACCCGCAACACGTTTTGCACCACCCGCAACACGTTTCGCACGTCACTGCAGACACATTACAGACGCGTCCTGCGGAAAAAACTTGTTATGCCTGTTTCAGTTTCGCAGCACGCCGTAGTTTCACAGGCACCACACTGCTCATCATCTGCAATGTAGATTATGGCCACCTCTCTCTAATACCCTTCACTTCACTCTCAACCACTCACAACCTACCCACCTACACCCCGAAGTCTCACTGAGCCTACCCGCTACACCCCGCACTCTACCAATGCAGCAACTATGTACCTCTCTTGAACCCCCTTAACTCTCCGCCCACATCAAGACCTCGCCGCCGTCGCCGCGGCCGCAGAGGCGGAAAAGAAGAGCTCCTTTCCGACCGTCAAAGTCACCGTCGAGCCGTTAACCCGCACCGTCACCTTGCCCCCCGCGTCCGCCGCCTCCAACTGCAGCTTTGCCAAGTCTCGTGACGCCAGCACCACAGACACAGCTTCCGCCAGCTCCTCCGACCCGCAGCAGGCCGTCAGCAGCGCCTCCTTGGGCATCGTCGCGGCCGGCGTCGCGAGGATCGCCGTGAACGACAGCGCCGCGGCGCCGCCTGGCGCCGCCGCACCGTCTTCCCCGGACGACGCAGACGCGGTGCCGATGGTGGTCCGCTCCGCGGCGATGACGACGCCCGAGGCGGAGCGGGCGGAGGCAGACAGGACGTTGACGCCCAGCGACTCCCGCAGGTACTCGGCGTGGGAGCCCACCAGGGAGGCCAGCGCAGTTGCGGCCTCCGGGGCGGGGTCGTAGAAGACGTCCACTTTGTCCGTGGGCACCAGCCCCGCCGTCTTGCGCAGCTTCTGGAACCTGGTAATAAAAGGATGCACGGGCAGTGTGCTTTGCTAAGCCACGGGCTCCCAGGTGCACGAATCCATGCTCCAGACAACGCTGCGGCTTTCGGCCCGCATGGCTGCTCGCGCGGGTTGAATTTTGATCACTGGTCGTTACCCGCAAGGCCGCGACATGCACTGACAGACTGACAGACCCACGCACCTGTTGACCATCTCGCGGGCCAGCCCCGCCGCCACCAGGCTCTCGTCCACTCGGAGGTCCAGCACCACGAGCACTTCGCCGTCTCCGTTGGCGTCCACGTCATCGGGCGAGACGCCCTCGGGGACACGGAAGTCGCGGAGGACCTGTGGTGTGGAGACGATGTAGCGGTTAGAGCAATTACGCGAAGGAGAGGCAATTACAGATGTGCCGTGGGCACTGGAGGACATGTGGCATAGTTTCCACTGGTCATCTGCTACGCGGCAGGGTTGATGTTACCATTACATAGATTAGAATGTCTCCCCGATCTGCATGCCATCGGGTGTAGGCATTTAAACCAGCTGCATGTCACTCGAGAGGTCAGTAGCTGCCTGAAGAATGGGTCGCACCTTGATCTCGCCGGCCTCAAGGACGTGGCCCGCCAGCTCAATGGACCCGCTCTTCTCGTACGCCAGGATCTGATCCGCCGTGAGGTCCTTGATGGCGTTGGCCACCGCCGCCATCGACTTGCCCAGGCGCTTGCCGAGCACCTGAAGAGGAAGGGCAAGGGGACGCGGACAGCTATAAAAAACATCCGCTCAAGCGTCAAACGCCCATGCAGCCGCAGTTGCCCCAAGGCATGAAATGTTGCCCACGTAGCACCCCATCCACCCGACCAGCAAATCCAACCCACCTGCCAGTCCGGCTGCGCCCTCAACGACGCGTACTTGAGCGGGTCAGAGCAGACCTCCAACGACCGCACGTTGAGCTCGCTCTCCACGTACTCGCGCAGCTCACCTGGCCACATAGCGAGGCACAAACACACGGTCAATGTCATATAAAAATGTTGTAAAAAAAACAGAGACGACTCCAAAGAGCCACTTCAGGAATCTAGGACAACCCAGGATGCAGGGTCAAGACCACCGAAGAAGCAGCTCTTGGCGTTCGCAGAGTCCTTTTCCCTTCGCATCGAGCCGCGGAAGACCCCAAAGCCCGCAGAACCCTTGCATACACATGGACACACACATACACAGGCACGCACCCTGGATGTCGTCCAGGAAGTCCGTGTCCGAGTGCACCACCACCAGCTTGGTGAGCGGGTTCTTCAGCGGCTTGTTGCGCCGCTCGCGGATGGTGCGACCCAGCTCGATGACGCGCTGCACAGGCATAGGGGGTTGGGCGACCAGAGTTGACATACAGATTAGACAAATGACATACATAGAAGTCGAATGACATACAAGACCGAGTCGACCTAAGGCAACATGCACGGCACAAAAGCGACTGCTGGGGAAGGGGCGATAGAGGGGCCCAACTCATGTATGATTGTAACATGAAGCCCTGCAGACACGCGCACAGTGGACACACTTGGTACGCCAGCACCGTTCAGCAGCCCCCCCCCGCAGCTAGCAAACGTTGCGAGCCAACGTACACACGTACGGTATTTCACGAGCTGTTCTCAGCCTACCAACCAAAGCACCACACCCGAACTCCTATCCACCCACCTGCATGCGGTCCACAGACAGCTGGATGCGCTCATCGCCCTCTTGCGACTCGCGCGCCGACGGGAAGTCGCACCAGTGCACGCTCGCGGGCGCCTCCTCGGCCGGCAGGGCGCCCCGCAGGTTCTGGTACATCGACTCCGACATGAAGGGCGTGAAGGGCGCCATCACCTGCCAATACACAACCCGCGGGGCGCACGGGGAGGATATTACCGGGTGGATAGGACTACACGTACTTATGTACGTTGTATATGAGGAAAAGCACGGGTACCTGGACGGTGCTCCCCCGATATAAGTTGGCCATTCAAGGCCGCGAATTTCTAAGAGTGACTGAAGGGCAACCCAATTATATTCATAATATTGGCTATTCAATGGCTGTCTTGGGCGGTAAACCGCCTATGGCTTGGGGGCATCAACCCTCGTCCGACAACGGGCCCCCCGAACGAGCACCGGAACAATTCTGTTTCGAGTGTAGGTTCATGAAGCAGTCTGATTTATACCAACCATGACTGACTCACCCCTCTCCCGCCCTGTCAGACAACGGTGTTTATGACAAAAGGTTTTACTAGCATGTTTTAAGAGCATGGGCCATCTCACCTTGCACACGTCCAGCAGGACGTTGAAGAGGCACGACAGCGCCGTGTTCGTGTCCTCCACGCCCTTGGCGCCCTTGAGCCGCTTGCGGTTGTAGCGCACGTACACGTTCGTCAGGCTCTCGATGAACTTGACCTGCAGGTGTCAAAACACATACCCGGTACACACGGCCCCGCCGACGGCCTGTCAGAAGAAGCGGGGCGAATCCATACAAGACCGAGACCCAAATCCTCATCGTCGCGCACGCGTTGCCCCACGTACACAGTCGCCCCTCCAAAACAAACCCGGGCACCGAAATTTGGACAGCTCTAGACTTGCATGTAAGCACATGTCCTGTCCGGCTGGTACCAAGCCCGCCGGCTGCAGACAGCCAACAGCAATTATGTACGTACCAGGAACGGAACCACGGTGTAGAGCCGGTAGGCACCCATCTCCTGGGCCACGTAGGCGGTCAGCGAGCGGGAGGCGGCGCAGATCCAGCGGTCCAACACATTGGTGGGGCGCAGCGTGGCTTGCGGGATGGGGCTGAACCTGGCGCCTGTCTCCAGCTCCAGGCGCAGGATGTTCTGTGGGGTGGGCGGGTAGGTTTGGGTGAGGGTTTGAAGTTGAGGATCGAATGTAGTTGAGGAACGAACGTAATGGTAGGTGAGATAAATTAGTTAGGATCGAAGGTGAAGGGATGTGGTGCCATGAGGAATGGGTACACCAAGGATTCGACATGACAAGACAGCACAATGGACAGCAAAATGTGATGGTGTTATTTAATAGACGCTCTGTCTGACGCCACACCTGCACCAGGAAGCGGTAGGCGTTGTACCAGGGCAGGAAGACGTCCTTCACAACGCCGAACACGCCCTCCTCCTTGAACCGTAGCGTCTCTGCGCAAGACACGTGGGAAGTCAGGTGATGCCGGAGTCGTTGTCAACAACATTCCTCTCGACGTGTCAGCTCTCAACAATGTCTCACTCCCACACAACACCCAGAACGGCGAATCTGCACACGGCCCAATCCGAGACTCACCCGCACGCACCACTGGCGAGTTGATCAGGTACAACCGAAGCGCGTCAGCGCCATACTTGTCAATCACCTCGTTCGGGTCCTGCGGATATATGGGCAACGCATTAGTTATATGGCCTCGTCAGCACCAGCCGCGTTGCTCTTTAATCACTAATGCATGCACGGGTCATGCCGTTTCCTCATTGTCGCTAGGCACGGTCAACGTCTTAAATGAGTGCGCCTTTGCAGCCTAACATGCCTTAGCTTAGTGAATCCAACAGTAGTTGCGGCGGGAGGAAAGATGTCGCAGAACAGAGAATGTGAAATGTCGGGGCACAAGGAGGCCGTGGCGGGACGGGACACCGAAAAGCACCACGGTACTATGAGGCCTCGGAGCATGCTCTTGATGTGGCGGGGCCTTAAGGCGCCGGAAGGGGAGGACCCGGGAGAACCCCGGGCCACTGGCAGCGACACGGACAAGGCACGCCGGGCCCTTACGCCCCGACGCGCGAGGGGACGGCAGATGTGCAACGCCTGAATGCGCACCGGGACCCCTTCGCAGAAGGAGG
Organism: Eudorina sp. 2006-703-Eu-15; assembly: GCA_003117195.1. Classification (NCBI taxonomy): domain Eukaryota; kingdom Viridiplantae; phylum Chlorophyta; class Chlorophyceae; order Chlamydomonadales; family Volvocaceae; genus Eudorina; species Eudorina sp. 2006-703-Eu-15. Next base: position 62,649 of record BDSI01000208.1, read on the forward strand.
CCCCAGCTTAACGCGCAACGGACGTGTGACGCACACCCGGAAATTCCCAGTCGGTCGCCGGCTCGGATTGGTACCCGGCGGCCAGTCGCTGCCCCCAACAAGCCGGCAGCCCCGCCATGTGTGTTTAAATGAACTCGCCCGTGTGTGTTTAGGATAACACATCACGTGTTCTTACGTGCGTGAGTGGATGCGTGGGTGGATGCGTGGGTGCGCGAGGGTGCGCGTGGGTGTGCGCTCTTGCAGCACAGTTGCTATGTGCCCTAATTCGGGCGAGGTCGGGGGCAGCAGTCAGTCACTGCAGGCCTGACCGGGTAGTTCTTGAGGCGCTTGCTCATCTTCTTGCCGTCAGCCGCCAGCACCAGGCCGTTGCAGACCAGGTGCTTGAAGGCGGGCTTATCGAACAGCGCCGTCGACAAGACCATGAGCGTGTAGAACCAGCCACGAGTCTGATCCAGGCCCTCTGCGCGGTTGGTCATAATCCATTAGCGTCATTCCATGGAATTTAGAACTGGATAACTGAAATGAGTACAGTTAGAATATAACATTTCTGTTGGTACGGAGCACGGTAGTCGTGGTCTGCAGAATATTCCATCACGCGGGTAGTAACTCAAGGCACCACAAGGTGCGCTATCGTTGTCAAGAAGCACCGAAGGTCCATGTTCTTAAATCTGCCGTATGCAATGCCCGTTAAATCTGGCGCCAACCCTTCCTCCATACCTACCCGCCACAAAGTCCGCGGGGAAGTTGGCCTCGAAAAGCTCCTTGTTCTCAAACGGGTAATGCAACTGGCCGTACGGCATAGAGCCGCTCTCGAACCAGCAGTCAAACACGTCATCCACGCGGCGCAGGGGCGGCTGACCCGGTCGCTTCGAGGGGATCGTCAGGTGGTCGATGAAGTGGCGGTGAAGGTCCGTCACCTGGGGACAACGACAAGGTTCATTTCATCAAGCATGAAGCTAAACAGCAGAACTAACGAAGCGCCCTGAAAGACAAAGTCTTCTGAAGGCTACGAGTGACGCACACGGCTCACGGCTACTGCATCGCGAGCAGGTAGCGATGGATGCATGGATGCATGTTGTGCATCCCATGCCAGCTCAAGGCCGGCAAATCCAAACCACTGACAAGGCCCCTGCAAACCAGATCCATCCACCCCCGCTCCGGGCGCCCCCACCTTCTCGCCCGTGAGCTGCTCCAGCTGCTCCTTGGAGCCGATGCACACAAGCTCCTCTCCGTCCTCGCTGGCCCAGATGGGGATGGGGGTGCCCCAGAAGCGGCTGCGACTGACCGCCCAGTCGTGCGCGTTCTCCAGCCAGTTGTGGAAGCGCTTCTCCTTCACGTAGGCGGGGACCCAGTACGTCAGCTGCGGGGAGGGGGTGAGGCAGACGGAAGCGGGGTTGTTGGCGAATGATGGCGAAATTTCAACAGGGCGTGTAAATCATATCAGCGGCAAATTGTAAGAACGCCCCAAATGTAAGAATGCTTACACCGTCGCAACTCATGCGCCGCCTCCACACACATACTTCCGGACTGGCAATTTTGTGGGCACTTCTCTGCCCCTTGCACGTCACGCACCCCTGTTCTGCCCGCCTGAAAACACACTGCCAGACGAGCGACAACGAGAACCGACGCACCGTGTTGTTGTGCAGCAGGCGCTCCTTGATCTCCTCCACACGAACGAACCACGACGGCACCGCGCGGTAGATGAGCGGCGTGTCGGAGCGCCAGCAGAAGGGGTACGAGTGGGTGATGGACGAGTTGTCCACCAGCCGACCCGCCTCCTTGATGGCGGCCACGATCTCCTTGTCTGCATCCTTCACGTACCTGGGGACGCGGCCATGTGACCATCATGCGGTGGCAGGGATCAGAATGACTCGCGCAACGAGGGAAACTGAGCCCGCGGCCGGCGCATTCAGATGTCGGACCAGGCAGGCAGCAACAGAAGAGATGTCGCAGCGGAAACTCCAACGGAGATCACATAGGTGGAGGACCCCCAAACGGGTTGATCTGAGATGAAAGCCGTGGTCTGAAGACGCCGAAATACGGTGCCTTCGCCCTAATTGTACGAGTAGTCCAGCGAACACGCACACACAACCATCCCCAAGCAAGCCCCACTCACTGGCCCTTGAAGAGGTAAACCTCGTCCGTGAAGCGGCCGTTAAGGTCCACAGGGCAGGGCAGCGAATCGCCCTTTTCGCAGACATGGTTGGCCAAGCACACCCGGTAGTCATCCTCACCGAACGCGGGCGCCTGCGATTGCACGACGACCAGGCAGACAAAACATAAAATTCACAACAACGACGATAGACGCAATGCAAGGGTGAAAACGATGCGCCCTATTGTAAATGCCATTCCAAAAATATGCGCAACATGGCGGCTCGGAAATTGCGCGTATGCCGCCGTCTTGTTAACGCACTGATGCCGAGCATTGTGCCACGAACCTGCTACAATGACGGTCTCCCATCCAGGGCTCCGCGATGGCGGAATCCGAACTCCCGCCACCAAGGAACGATTTCACCATTGAGATCGACATAACCACACAAACTACACATAGGATCTAGACAATGATACTGTTCGCATTTATATGCGACTTTCCACGTACGCCAGACTTGTGGGCCTAACGTCGGTTGGCTTGCGATTTTGGCGCGCTTCCTTTCAAGTCTTGTGAAGCTGTGATTGATCGCACCTTGCTAGTACGACAAAACGAATGAAACGAAAATAAAAACAAAATATGCACATATCTCTCGGGACTTCTCCGGCATGTTAACATATAACAAAATAACAGCACAGCGTTGAAAGTACCACCCGAAAGCATGACGCAGAACATCTCGACACAATAGGGTCTCGGCGGATCGCACCTGGTGCACAATGCCGGTACCGCTGTCATCCGTGACGTACGTGTCAGCCACCACTCGGAAAGCGCCCTTCGAGGAGCCAGCCGGAGCCGCCAGAGGCGCGAAGAAGTCAAAGAGCGGCACGTAGCGCAGCCCCACCAAATCCTTGCCTGGCATCTTGGCGAGCACCTCGAAGCCGCCCTCCGGCTTCTCGTCCTGTGGTCGTGGTCGTGGTGGCGTCAAGATGCGGGCGTCCGGATCATTTTTTACTTGCGACCACGGCAGTTTTTCACCCTGCACCTGGAAGCGGGGCCCTTTAACAAAAGTCCGCAACGGATCGGGATACGGGTATATCCCTCCCAGTCCACCGCACCACCGCACCAGAAACCAGACAAAAAGCACGCGCCACCAGGACGCCAGCGAAGTTGCTTCACGCCTTCTTGGTATTGCGGATGAAGTCCTTCAAACCAGCGTCAGCCAGGTCCAGCGTAACGATTGCTTCCTTTGCACTGCCTCATGCTTGCCCCACATTTCATCAGCCTCGCCCATATCCTTCCTCGACCAGCATCACCGCACCCACCCGCCCGATCAGCCCAGACGACCCACCCTCACCTTCTTAGCGCCCTTTTTCGGCTTCGGGACGGCGCCGGGCACTGCGGGCAGACGGGCCTCCGCCACGATGTAGACCTTCTTCTTGTCGTTGTCCCGAATCTGCAGACCGGACCCAGGAACGGGACAAAAGAGTGAGGGGCGGTGAGGAAGTGTCATCGAGCTTGCCAGCGAACGTCCGGCGTCGGGACTACCAGGAAGATGTGGAGTCGGGACTACCAGAATCCAGGAAGATGTGGAGTCGGGACTGCCAGGATGGATGTCAGTCCGGGCTGATTCGGGACAACGTGCAAGTCCTGCCCAGCCTGCGCTCCCTCTCAGCCTGCTTTTCCTTTGGACCTTTCCTTTGGGATGGAATCAAACCAGGGTTGTCTGCTGGACGTCCCCCGTTCAGCCTGCGCCCCCTTTCCCCCGCTCAGCCTGCGCCCCCTTAACCCCGCTCAGCCTGGCCCCCCCCCTCAGCCTGCCCCCCCCCCCGCGCTTCGCCTGCCTCCACCCCCCTCTCGGCCCACCTTGACGTACACCAGCTCGGGGTGCACGCACAGCGCCACGTTGGAGGGCAGGGTCCAAGGCGTGGTCGTCCAGGCCACCAGCGCCGCACCGTCGGGGTCGTCAATGACCGGGAACGACACCTGCAGAGACGGCACGGGTGCACGGTATGGCGCGTGTTTGACGCAAGTGACAACCCATGCAGGGGAAAAGAGGCAGCGCAGGGAGGACCTCGACAAGCCTCCGGGCCGCCCAAGCTTCCAAATCTCCGAATCGGAACCCGCCCGGACCCCTACGTGCGCGCTGTGGGATGCATTCCACAGCGCGCACGCATGCTGTACACACGTACGAAATGGAAACGGACAACACAATCCAACCCGCGATTTACAGCCGCACAATTCCCCCTTTTGACTGTTTCTGCACGCTGCGCACGGGCTCCACGGCCCCCCGGATCACCCGGGCCTGCCGCCGGCGGTGTGGCCCGCACAAATCCCAACCCTTCAACGGCCTTTGTGCCGGTACTGATTGCACGCCCTCGCCCCGTCGCCCGGCTGCTGCCCCCAAACCCCGCGACAGGGCTCCCCTTGTCATGTCAACAAAGACAGCGACACCGCAAACGAGCACCCAACCGATACCCCCCCCCCTTCGCACCATGACCGCCGGGTCGCTGACGTCCTTGTAGTTGAGGCCCGCCTCGAAGTTGGACAGCGGCGTGGAGCAGGCGGTGGAGAAGGGCATCACCTGCGGGGGCCCCAGAGGGGTAGCCCAAAGAGAGAGAGAGAGAGACGGGCATGTCAGGGCCTTGCTGTGTGTGTTTAGAATTGCTGTGTGTGTGTGTGTGTGGTATCCCGTTTTTGACGGGATAGGGGAGAAGCTTCCCGCTCAACTTCTGCCGCCCGCCTTGGGAATCGCAAAGCGCGCACGCACGCCCAGCGGCCCTTCTGCCCCGACGAAGACTGCCGCTGCACGCCCTCCAACTTGCCATCTTGGCCGCTTAACCGACCCCTCCACCTCGACTACCAACTACCGTTTGCTGCTTTAGGCCCTTCGCCCTACCCATGTGCCCCTCCCGCTTCGACTCGGGTCCCCCTCCATCCCCCCGACCCCGGGCTGGGTGTGTCTGGGCTGTTTCTTCTTAACCCCCTCCGACCCAGATCACGGACCCCCTCCGACCCAGATCACGGACCCCTCCGACCCAGATCACGGCGACGCGGGTCCCCCTCCAGCCGCCCTAGCCCCGACCCAGATCACGGCAACCCGCGCGTCGCACCTTGAAGCCGCGGTACACCAGGCCCTTCTCGTAAAGCTGCGAGAAGACCCACCACACGCTCTCCATGAAGGACGGGTCCAGCGTCTTGTAGTCGTTCTCAAAGTCGATCCAGCGGCCCAGCCGCTTGACGGTCTTCTCCCATTCCTTAGAGTACCTGCACCCGCAGCGACCGAACCGCCCCGTGGGGTTGGTTGGGGACCCAAACGGAGGGGCACCGTTTGCCATGGACCGGCCGAGGCCCGGTCAGGTCGCGTACCTCGCGACGGCAGGTGGGGTGCGCGGCAGCGCACAGCCGGCGCACGTTCTCCCTCTTTAAGGGGAACTAAGTCACTATGGGTGGCATGCGAGTGCAGGAGGACGTGACTGCTGACTGGCGTTTGGGTTTGGTTGGTGCCCGTGTATCCCTGGGTGGCGATGCACCGAAGGTGGTCGATGCACCCCTCGCGCAGCAACGCTTGAGTTGCCACCAGCCCGCCTGACTGCCGGATTGAACCAGCCTGACTGACTGTTGGAACGACAAGTGTGTGCAGCCCGCTAAATCCTTGACCGTCCATTGTCATAAGGGTCGGCTGCCGCTGTGCGGCGACCGACCGCGACCGCCTGGGATCCACATCTCATCGCCCTGCCTCACCGCCCTGCCCCCTGAGGTGACCCCCGTGCGCCCCGCGGGTGCACCCGGCGCGCGGTTTGCTACCCCATACGGCTGCGCCTTGCCCTGCCGCGCACCCTCAGCTTCCCGTAGCCGACACCATCGCCATCATCACCGCTACCTTCCCGCAACATCGTATTTGCAAATTTGGAGAGCTAGGCGGCACTGCGGTGTTCTCAAGCTGCCCTCCGAACGACACTCTCCGATGGTCCCCAACTGAAATACGCAGAAAGGCATCGCCCGCGCACGGCGGGTCAGACCACTGCTTGGCAGGGTTACGCGCGACCCGCGGGTCAGTGCGCGCATTGACTGCCCCATGCGGTCCCTGGACTACATTGCTGTGGACCACATTCCGGTCTACGGGATGCTCGCGACTCGCGCGCACGCAACAACGAAGCCCCCTGTCGGCGCGCGTAGGTCCTTCCCCAGCCAGGCAGGCTTATCAAGGGCTCGTTCCCAGCCAGCCGACTTGACACCCAACCGCACCTCATGACAATGCTGCGGCACTCCTCGTTGTAGGTGCCGATGCCCATCTTGAGCACATCGTCCCGAGACTTGATGTCTGCGGGGAGGTTCAAAGGAGCAAGGGGAAAGAGGGCTTGTTTTAATACGTGTTGTCCTGGCGGCTTCGAGGCCATATCGCGGACGTTCAACACCCAATGGCCCAACCAAACTGGTTGTGTGGCGGGAGAGAGAGGATGGGAGGATTGGCACGCGGAGAGCCAGGGTATCAGGTACCGGCATGCAGAGTATTGGGAGATGGCCTTTGCTTGGATGCAACCGCAGTATTTTTCTTCCCTGTGGCCCCGCCTGGCGAGCACTTACTCAGCTTCTTGTCGATCTCATACTCCACAGGCAGGCCGTGGCAATCCCAACCGAACCGCCGAGTGACGTGGTGGCCGGTCGCAGCCGCGTAACGTGTGACGATGTCCTACAATCGGCCGAGGAACAATACGGCACCGCATAGGAAGCGTCGATGAAGGCCTGATGAGTCGCGCAAAGCCTCAGGAGAGCGCGCATGGAAGCAATCGTCCGGGCCGGTACCCAACCGGGTGCACGTTCGTCCAATTGCGTGCGAGGCCAAATGATAAGCGGATTTTCTTCTTTGGCCCCACAACATCGCTTACCTTCAAGGTGCCAGCTAGGATGTGACCATAGTGCGGCAAGCCGGTCGCAAAAGGCGGTCCATCGTAGAAGATGTACTCGGGCTTGCCCTCCGTCCGGCGCAGCTGCTCCTTAAACGCATCAAGTGAATCCCACAGATCTAGGATCTTTTCTTCTTCTTTTGGGAAGGAATAATCCTTGCCCTCGGGCACGTCAGCGACTGACATCGCGCGTTGGGACGGCGGCTGAGCCTGTCCAGGGGCGAACTGTGCGCCGCGAGGTATCAGCGCAGACGATAGAAACCCACGAGCTACGCGACGTAAAAACACTTGCGTTGCTAAATTCGGAGGGACCACTTCCGGCGCAGCTACACGCCTACAAAGCCACCTGGCCCCTACCTGGGGCTTCCTTCGTAACTGCAAGACCTATTCCACGATTTACGCGTAGGAATTTTAGATAGTGATCATACCGCGGTTGAGCGGCGAGAACCCGCGTGCACGCTCCGAGACCACAGAAGGTCTGTCCTTTCAACGAAGCAAGGTCTAAATTTCTTATTACATGCTCTGATTTTACAGGAAACTGTAACTACATCAAACCTGCTCTCATGTGTCGCACGGTTTCTCTTATTAAATGCACTGGATACAACTGCCTTACTCATCCCGGCGTTTAGAAAGTTTATAAACGATAAGCGGCAATTGAAAGTAGTACTAAGATGGCAGATTGGACCGGTGGACGTGGTGGACGTGGCGGTCGTGGTGGTGGTGGACGTGGATACGGGAGGGACAACGCGGGTGCGATGATGGTTTTTGACGAGAGCAATCCAAGCTTCAAGGAGCACTGGGAGCGCGCGCAGGAGATGTTCCAACGTAAGGTGCTGATCGAGACGTCCAACTGCATAATGCCGGAGCTGCAAGAATTCTTCAGCGGAGTGGAATGGGAGCTGCCGGACCTGGCCAGTAGTCGCGACAAATTGAACGAAACAAAAAACGCACTTGATACCTGGGACCGGCGGTACGTGTGCCGTAGTCAGTTTTCCGTGCAACCGACATCGCAACAACAGCAGCTCAAAACGTGATGCCTTAGGCTCTTAATTGCCGATGTTGTGAGAGCGGGCCGGTCGGCCACTTCAGAGAACCGCTGCACCTCGCCAGACCCGGACAGCCCCCCGCCCGAAGTCTTGCCTGTCCTCCCTCCGCCCCCCACCTCGTCTCCCTGCCCCCCACCTCGTCTCCCTGCCCCCCACCTCGTCTCCCTGCCCCCGTCTCTGCCTCCCCTTTCCCCAGGCAGTGGGAGAAGGCGGCCGCAGACGCCAACCCCGCCGACCAAGTCCGCGAGAAGCTCCGCCGCGACTTCCGAGTCGAGCTGGGCACCATCGCCTGGGCCAAGATGTACGAGACGATTTGGGGCTGCGACATGATGCCCCGCAACTCCCCCGCGGTGCCCGTCCGTGAGCGCGGCTCCCCCGGGGTCGTCACCGTGCATCTCTGCGAGGCGCCCGGCGCCTTCATCGCCGCCACCAACCACTTCGTGAAGACGCACCGCCCCGACTGGCGCTGGGACTGGATGGCCGTGTCGCTCAACCCCTACTACGAGGGCAATGACAAGCTGGCCATGATCGAGGACGACGCCCTCATCGCCGCCACCCAGCAGAAGTGGTGTTTCGGAGCGGATAACTCGGGTGACATCCGCCGGATCCACAACATCCGGGCCATCTGGGACCGCGCCAGGGAGCTGTGCCGCAATACGGGCTGCCCGGGGGGCGCCCTGATGGTCACCGCCGACGGCGCCGTGGACACCTCCATGGACCCCAACCGCCAAGAGCTCATCACCGCCTCGCTGCACTTCTGCGAGGTGGTGGCGGCGCTGGGAGTGCTGGCGGTGGGCGGCAACTTTGTGTGGAAGGGCTTCACGCTGTACGAGCACCCGTCGATCTGCTCGCTGTACCTCATGGTAGGCTCCTGGAGATCCCGGATGGAATCCGGTAATAAGATGGCATTCCACCGGGTGACATCATACCAGATGCAACGAAACGAAACGATTAGGGGGAAGGGCTTTGGTTCCGTCGTTTTGATTTGACTGTTCGGAGGAAGGGCCCGTGGGCCCGTGGCATGGTAAGGGGGGAGACCCTGTCGTGCTACGACCACCACAGCAGCTCGGCCCTACACGCTCACGCTCTTCCAACCGCTGGCTGCTCCAGGGCTGTGTGTTCGACGAAGTGTTGGTCTACAAACCGGCGACCAGCAAGCCGGCCAACTCGGAGGTCTACGTGGTGGGGCGGGGCTTCAGGGGAGTGCCCGATGACGTGAAGGAGACGCTGCTGCAGCACTGCGGGGATGCCTCCTTCGACGGCAGGTGAGTCCGCGCGTTTGCCCGGGAGCGAGAGGGGGGTAAAGGGCGTTGTAGCTGCCTTGCTTGAAAGAAGAAGGGGGCTGCGAGGAAAGGATTTGCTTTGTCATGAGATGTCCTAACGCTGAGCGTTGCGCACTGGGGTACCGTACACTGGGGCCGACCACTGAGCCCAAGCTTGCGCGAGCGGAAGGGCCCGAGCGGAAGGGCCCGAGCGGAAGCACTGTCGCACATGGGAATGGCGAAGGGCGGCGTCTGAAGGGGGAGGCGCCAACACGCCAGCTGGGCCGTGGGGCCGACGGCTATGCTGGGGTGCGCAAACACAGGAGAGCTGGGTCATTGCGTCATGTGCATGGGCGGGTGACGGCCGAGGGTTGGTTAGGGGACTTGTGGCGGTACGCGCTGTCCGGACCGTCCGGACGACACGTCGCCGCTCGGTGGCGTCCTACCACCCTACCTCGGGGCCTCGCGGCCGATGCCGCCCCTGGGCTGTCCCGCTGCTGTCCCGCCGCTGGATCCTCAGCCCACCTGCCCGGCCTGGGCAACGACGTGCCAGCGGCGGCACCGGCACCAGCACCAGCACCGGCCTAATCTTGACGCAATGCCCTGCCCTCGGATTCGTGGGTTCCCTACCCCATCGTTTCCCTACCCTCTAGGTTGCCCACCCTATTGCATTCCCTCAAATATAGCTTATGGGTTCCCTCACCTCGCCCTCCTACAGGTCCCTCTTCCCTCTGGAGATCCTGCCGGACGACTTCCTTCAGACGGCCCGTTACGCCGCGACCTACTTCGGCGACGCCACCGCGGATGCCATCAACGACGCCATCCGCCTGCGGGACCTGCCGCAGGCCGCGGCGGCGCCGCTGCGCGCCGCCAAGCAGCGCTTCGCGGAGTGGTGGTGCCAGCAGCTGCAGGTGATGCCGCTGGACCGGTCGAAGTACCTGGCGCCCAACACGCAGCTGGACGGGCGGCGTAACAACACCACGGGCGTCAAGCGCAAGGGCAACGAGCTGACGGGCACGTTGGAGCAGCGGCAGGAGCAGTTCAGGAGACGGCGGATGGACATGGGGCTGGACGCCGGCGGTGTCGGCGGTGATGCGGGTGCTGGTGGAGTGGGAATGGGGATGGGAATGGGCGGCGGAGTTTTCGGCGGCGGAGGGCTTGGCCTGGGGGCCGGCGGCGGTGGCGCCGGCGGTGTCGGCGACGGCGACGGCGGCGGGATGCAGATGTCGTCCAAGGCGATGGCTATGATGGCGAAGCTGGGGTACAAGGAGGGACAGGGCTTGGGGCGGAGCAATCAGGGCATGGCGTCGGCGCTGGAGGTGGCGGGCAACCAGCGGCGGGCGGGTCTGGGTCTGGGCCAGGGCGCCAGCAGCGCCGTGGGCGCGGCGCCCGACTGGTCGCTCGCGCCCGACACGGCCATCCTGCCCTGCCCGGGCGCGCCGCTGACGGCGGCGGAGGTGGCGGCCTGGCCGCCGCTGGAGAACTGCGTCGCGCCGCCGCCGGAGCAGATAAACAAGTCCAAGATGCTGCCCGACGACACGGCGCTTCTGGCGCTGCGCGTCGCGCGCCGCGCGTGCGGCGCCGCCGGGCCCGACGACGGCCGCGGCGCGTGCCGCCACATCGGGCACTGCCTGGCGCCGCGGCGGCTGCGCCACGCCAGCCGCGCCTACTGGAAGCTCGCGGCCCTGGACTCGGCGCTGGAGGTCTGCGCCGCGGCCTGCCGCGCCGCCAGCCGCAGCGACGCCGCGCCCCACGCGCTGGACCTCTCGCTCATCGGCGGCGCCGGCGCAGCGGAGTACCTCCTCACCGCCGCCGCCGCGGCCGCCGCCCGCAGCCAGCAGCAACAGCATCAGCCGCCCGTGAACACCGACTGGGTCGTCACCATGCTCGAAACCACCCCCGCGCGCGAGTTCGCCGTCGGGTTCCCCGGCGGCGACTTGACCGCCGGCACCGACCCGCGGGTCAGGCTGGAGCCGCTACCGCCGCCCGACGACGGCTGCGAGCTGGGGCCGCTGGACGTGTGCACGGCCGCCAACGCCGAGGCGATGGCGGAGGCGGCGCCGGGCTGCTGGCTGGTGCTGGGCGACCTAGGGTGCCTGCGGCGCGTCCAAGACGCCCGGCTGGGGGTGCTGGAGGGCGAGCTGTCGCCCGCCTACCGGCGCGCGCTGCTGTTCGAGGCGGCCGTCGCGCTGGGCGCGCTGGCGCCGGGCGGCTGCGCGGTGTTCCGGCTGGGCGGCTGCCTCACGTTCTTCACCGCGGGGGTGCTGTACCTGCTGCACCGCAGCTTCGCGCAGGTCACTGTCGTGAAGCCGTTCTCCAGCTGCGCCTGCAGCTCGGAGCGCTTCGTGGTGGCGATGGGGCTGCTGGACGACGTGCGGGCGGCGCGGCAGCGCGCGCTGGACGCGCTGTCGCTGATTGAGCAGGTGGAGGTGACCCATGGGCCGGAGGCGGCCCGGCCGGCGGCGGTGCTGAACGAGCTGGTGCCCGCGGGCGTGCTCGTCCAGTCGACGGACTTCCTGCGGTACGTGGAGAGGCGCACGACGGCGCTGGCGGAGCGGGAGGCGCAGCACTGCCGCGCGGCGGCGGACGCGGCGGCGGCTGGGGAGCCGCCGGCGACGGAGGAGGAGCGCGCGCAGCTGGGCCAGCAGGCGGCGAGCGTGCTGGAGGGTGAGGGCGTGTGCGTGCGTGCGTGTGGAGGGGTTGTATGGGAGCTTGGGGTGGAAGGGTATAGGAAATTGGTTGGCATTCTCTCAAACCTGCGCTGCCGCCAGAGCGACGGTTCGACTGGAAGGAACAGTACAGTACCATAGATCGCCAGCGACGACGACGGTGTTGGCGTCGGTGGAAGGGTGGAAGGACGTGGGCGTCCGGGGCTCGGGGGGACGTGGTGCAGCGCTGTGGGTGTGTTGTTGTGAGGAACCTGAGGATGAGGAAGAGGAACTCGGACCGGCGAGATCGGATAGTATGCGCACTCGGTCGGCTACGTGGGGTCGCTGCGGGTCGAGTTGGGTCGCTGCGGAGGTGGGACCCCGGCGGACATTGCACGACCGCCGTACCTTCGGGGATCAAGCCCCAACATACGGGGATGGGCGTCCAAGCGCCAAAAGGATACCGAAAGGTATTCCCGGTCCACACACCTGTCATGTACTGCAGGCGAGAGCCCAAACCCTTAGTCGAGCCAATTTTCAAGCGCCGGATAAAGGCCTGTGCCTGGCTCTGCGTTGTACACAAACGTTCGCGCAGCTCTTGCAGGTTGCGCAGCCCTTGTTGGTCAGCACCGGCGCGGGCGTCACATCCTTCTTCTTTCTGCTTGCAGTCGCATGAAGGTTTGGTTGCTCCGCGTTTCACCCACCCACGCGCTTCGACCCCGTCTGCCGTACCCCCGTTACAGGCGGTGCGCCGCCAGCGCTCGCAGCGGAAGCCGGCGGTGAGGACGACGAGACGCGGCTCAAGTTCGGCGGGATGTTCACGCGGGGCGGGCTCGGCTCCGAGCCGCCCGGGGCAGGCGTGGGCGCGGGCCCCGGTGACGGCCGCCCGGGGGCTGCCAGCCGAAAACCCCAACATTACCCGCCGCCGCCGCCGTCCCAGCAGCACTTCCGGCCGCATCCGCCCCCTTCAGGCAGCCATGCAGCAGCTTCGCAGCAGCAACAGCGGTGGCCGAACCAGCAGCACCAGCCCGGTGGTGTCCATCGGCCGGACTTGAACGGCAACGGAGCTGCTCAGCAGCCGGGAAGAGGGCCTGGCGTCGGAGGGGTAGGGGCCCCGCCCGTGCCGGTGGTGTTCAGCCTGTTGAGCCGCAGCGAGAGGGGCGACGAGTTCGTTTGCCGCGTGCGGACGGAGGTGATGGCGGATGCGGCGGCGAGGACCCGGCTGGACAGGTGTGGTCCGGCGGGCGGGCGGGCGAGGGGCGGGGGGGGGGGGCCAGACCAGGAACACCCGGCGAGCCCGGCGACAAATGCGGTACTGACCGACGATAAGTACCACACTGTGTTTCGCGGAGAAACCCACCCGACCGGACCGGTCACCCGTATAATTACCACGGTAGCCCGCAAACGAAAAAGCAAAGCATTAAGAACCAGCAACAAGGGAGCCGCGCCACCACCGGCACACTGTGTCAGGGGCTGCTCTCCTGATAAGGGATTAGCGCGGTAGATTTAGCGGAGTACCCCACCCGACCCCGTGCGGCACGCGTGTGGTCACACGTGTGCTCCCTCGGCGTGGCCCCGGCCTGCGGGCCCGTTGATCCCTCTCATCGTCCCGTCTCCTGGGCCCCCGCCCCTCTGTTTCTTTCAAGTCAATCTCCTGACCCCTGACCCCGCTCCTCACAGCGCGGAGTCCGCCGTCGCCACCCGGTACTGCTACCGCGAGGAGTTTGAGCCGCAGCAGCACTACCGCGCGGGCCTGCCGCTGCTGCCCGCCGACTCGGCCGCCGACGCCGGCCGCCTGGCCCGCCTCATGGCCTTCCTCGCCAACAGCCGCCGACCGGACGGCAGGGAGAAAGTGGCGCTGCTGGTGCCGCTGGCGCGCGGCGAGGGCGAGGAGGAGCTGCCGGCCCGGCGCCGCGTGTGCGTCAGTCTGCAGGAGCGGGGGGCTCTGGACCCGGAGCAGGACGGCCTGGTGCTGTGGGTGTGAGCAACGGCGGGGGGGCACGGGCAGCGGAAGCGGGCAGCGGAAGCGGGCAGCGGGGAGCCCCCTGCCCCGCGTAACGGGATGGAGGCCCCGGGGCGGCGGTTGTCGTGTTGTGATCGCAGTAGAGGTGGACCGGCGGTGTGCCTCGCGGCGGTGGTGGTGGTGGTGGTGGGTCCCTTTGCGAACGGTGTAACGCCCATCTGACGAACGCTGTTTGGAGGCGGCGGAGCGACGTCGGCAGTCAGCGTGCTGCACACCGGCAGCACAGGTGCCCATGCACACGCCCTGGTTATGCGACAAACCCATGGCACGGCCACTACCTACGATTTCACATGTGCCCGGATTTGTGGGACTTTCTGGGACGCCTGGATCAACGTTTCCTGATCCTGGGGTTCCGTTCAAGCGTTTCCTGGTCCTGCGCCAGACGTAATCGCGTCGCTGCACGGTGCCTGCCTGCCTGCCGGCTGGCTGGCTGGCCGGCCGGCCGGCTCTGATTGTACGGGGGAGGGGGCGGAGTGCGCTGCGGCGTCGCCAGGCCGCGGTTGGTCCTGCATGACGGACGGGGCAGCGGGGAATGATCACTGACGCCATGTGGAGGCGTTCGCGACAGGCCCGGGGGGATGCGGGGATGGGAGGCCACGGGCGAGGACACTGGCTGTGCTGCCATGGAAGGCGGGGCTTCTTGCGTTGCTGGCCATCTATTGGGCCGGTGAGGGTACGTGCAGGGCAGGCGCAAAACAACAGCAGTGGGATAGAAATGGGACCACTGGTGTCGTGATTGTGATACTATGCAGTGACGTGATTTGTTGTGATGTGCTGTGCTTACATGATGTGTGCGTAAACGAACCGGAGTGATGCCGGTAGCGGTTAGCGGGGCGGTTTGCGCAGTTAGTTGGTCCTCGGGTCGCTCGGGTCGGACACTCACCAGGTGGTGGTAACGTGGAGGGGTAGCCAGGGACTGCGCCATCGGACAGCTATGCCTCGGCACCAGCACCGCGGTGCGGTATCCACAATGCGCGTTTGGCAGGGGCAGCTCCCTCACTGACAGACGCAGGACAGGCAACGCATCGTGAGTATTTACTTGGCGAAGGGTAGGAGTACGTGTTTCATTGCGCTCCACACCGGGTGGCAGAACCGGGCAGCAGGCCCAAGGTGGGGTGGATCGGGGCAGTAACTGGGTGACGCCACGTCACCGGAAGGCGCGGGTGTCGCAACGTGGATGGAGGTGAAATGCTGAATGGTTCGCCTGTGCTTGTACGCGAGGCCATAATAGCGATTTTTCTTGGCGATGGCGACGGCGTCGGTCGCTCCGCATGGTTGTTCCTCTCCCGATACACTGATGTGTCGTTCCGCATCGTTGTTTCTCCCCTGACACACTTTGACGTTGCTTGACCGCGACCTTCGGAGGGGTCTCAAAAGTCAGGCCTTGGTTGACGAGACCGCCGGGGTGATCGGCTGTTCATTCTGCTTTACCTTCGGTCCGGATCGACCGCCTCCTTCAGCTTTACCTTTCGTATCCCTCGTCGTCCTAGTTCGGAGGCTGCATGCTTGCTGTCGGGAGTTACAAGGCAGTGATGGTTGCGTCTACATTATGGGAGTGTTGGATTGAGTTTTCCTTGCATTGTGTCTTTCTCAATGTTTACTGCTGGGCTGCGCCGTGGGCTGCTGTGCAAAGCAAGCGCGCGGCACGGGACATGTAAATAGGTTTATTTCATTCAGCGCATGTGTTGCAGCAATGGGCCCCGTTGCAGTGAACCCCGCGGCGGCGGGTCATCTGTGACAGTCACAGCCTCCTCACTGCAACAACACACTGCAAGACAAATCTGTTCCTAGAGCCTCCTGCGTGGCTCATTTCAACAGCAAGCGTGTGCACGGTGCAAGACCAAACGAAGTGCCTCCTAGCATTCGTGCCCGGATCGTACAGGCAGGAGAACAGGGAAAGACCACCGTCGTCCGCATTTGTTGGGCGCGCAAGAGCAACACGGGAGTATCAGGGGTGTACCGTATCTAGGGCATCAAACTATCCGAGGGGATAACAATCGACGCAGGACCAATCAGCCCAGGACAAGTTGGACTACTAGACTCGTCCGACTGGGACGTCGTCAAGACAGGCAACCTGGTTGCGAGTTCGCCGCCGGGCAACATTGTTTGCTCGATAAAGAGAACATTGGCGCACGCCAGCGGCAGCTCCTCAGCCCACTTCCGGACCTCTGGTCCGCAGGCATCAAGGTAGGTGCCTCGCGCGGGGCAGTGCACGCTCAACTAAGGGCAGTCCACGCTCAACCAAGGGCAGTCCACGCTCAGCCAAGGCAGGCATGGCTCCTTTCGTACCGACTCCCGTACCGTACTCACATCCTGACACACCAAACGGGGCCACCAAGCAATCGCACTTCTCGCCGTCAATGCGAATGTTCGGGCCCTGCGAACAAGTCCATGCAAAACGCACTCCGGCGTAAGCACACATGCTGCCACACAAGTGATCTTCCTCAGCTATTTCGTACAACTGCTCCTCTGTGCAGCGGTCCTTACCTACCGTACCGGACGAGCACGGGTGTTCCACCGCCAAGGGGGCCCCACCGCACATCGAATACGGCCCATCGGGCGGCCCATCATCTATCCATGCCACTGCGCCCGCACCAAGGTGGTGCGGGCTGGACCACCTAAATATCATCACTGCAGCTACTGACCTTACTGAAACCTGCCGGGGGCAAGGGGCTGCGTCATCGATTCCGCAACACGTGCTTCGACACGGCACGAGCATGTACGGCACACGCCATGGCGGGACATCTCACGCCCCCAGATACGGCACCAGCACCCACGTCAGAGCCGCCGCCTTCTTCACCCCCTCCGGCGGCTCGAAGAGCCGCCTCTTCAGGTCGCTCTCCCAGAACGCTCGCATGCACTCCAGGGCCTCCTCCAGGCTCAGCCCGTTGACCGGCCTGCCCGGCAGCGTCGCCACCAGCCGGGGCAGCCCCCTGCAGCCGTACCACACGGCGCCCAGACCGCCCGCCGCCAGCTGCCCGTGCTCATCCTGCACCCGGAAGTACAGCTCCGGCCGCGGCTCCAGAACCTCCTGCGCGTCGCCCAAGCACTCGAAGTTGGAGGCCAAGCGGGCCACGGCGGGGTGCGTGTAGGGCGCCATGATGCCCGCGTACTGCTCCGACAGTTCGGTCGCGATCGCGGCTGCGTCATTGGCGTGGTTCTCCGTGACGCAGCCGTGTCGCTCCAGGGTGGCCTGCAGCAGCCGGGTGTACGCGGTGGCGCCGGCGACGGGCGCCTTGAGGTGGATCATCCAGGAGTCCCGCCAGTCCCCCTCGTTGGCGTGAATGACCAGCGGCGGCGGCGGCGGCGGCGGCGGCGGCGGCGGCGGCAGGGCGCCAAAGGTGTCACCGCCGCCGCCACTGCTGCTGCTTAGGGCACTACCGCCACCGTAACGGCGACTGCCACTGCCGCTGCCACTGCTTGTGCCGGGGCTAGAGCCACCCGAGTGTGCAGGGGCGCTGTCGCCATCACCGCCATTGTTGCCACCGTCGCCACCGTCACCGCCACCGCTGCCGCTGCTGCTGCCGCGATGATGATCCGGCAGAGTGGCAATGGCGCTGTCGCCACCCGCGCCCTCCATCGGCTGAGGGACCGCCGGGGACAGCCGCTCCCGGAGGATCGCGCCCACCATGCCCTGAATGGCCTGATCCAGATCGGCGACGGCCATCAGGTCGCGGGGCTGGACCCCACCGGCAGTCACGCCATCGCCGCCACCGCTGTTGCTGGCCACAACGCCAGCAGCACCCGCCGACGCCGCCTTAGTAGCAGCCTCAGCGGCCCAGTCAGCCGCGGCGGCAGACCTGGCAGCGCGCCAAGCACCGGGGGCTGCTGCGCGTGCGGAGGTGGCTGCAGGAATGTTGAGGCCCAACAGCGGCAATGCGCATGACTCACTCCAGTGTACGGCAAGAATCACGGGGCGCAGGCGGCGATCCAAAGTCACCTTGTAGCTCGAGTTGGATGCGCTGGGCAAAGCCAGGTGCAGGTCGTCGACTTCCCTCCCCGCGCCCTCGCGCGGCGGGCCTCCGCCACTGCCCCATCCACCCCTGCCCCGTCCACCCCTGCCCCATCCGCCCCTGCGCCAAGCCCCGCTGCCACCGAGCGGACCCCAGCCGCCACCGCCGCGGCCGGCATCCTGTCGCTGCTGGAACTGCTGCTGCTGCTGCTGCTGCCGCTGCTGCTGCTGCTGCTGCTGCTGATGCCAGCTTTGCGACGGCTCTCGCGACCACTGTTGGCGTTGCCATGGACCTTGCTGCGGCGCCGTGTCGTCCGCCGCCGCCGCTGCTGCCGCCGCCGCCGCCGCTGACGGCGAGGGTTTCACGTAGATCCGCTGGACCTTTAGCTCCTTGTATTTAAATCCCGACACATCCACCTCCGGGAACTCCCGGGGGTAGGTGGCCTCATGCACGGCCACGAGCAGTAGGTACGATCGGACAGGCTTCTGAGGTGGCAGGCGCCTTTCAGGCGGCGGCGGATTTCTGGCAGGCGGCGGCGGCGGCGGCGGAGGCGTCGCCGCCGTCGCCGCCGCCGCCGCCGCCGCCGCCGCCGTGCAGGCGGCGACGGGTGACGACGAGATGTTGCCGGAGCTCGGCGGCGGGTCGTCAGCGCAGCCGGCGGTTGAATGGTGCTCCATGGACTGTTCGGGAGGCACACGGCAGGGGACAAGCCAGCTGAGGCAGGTCGCAGGTGGTGTGCGTGCGTACTAGGTAATACGCGACGGCTGCTGGCTCTGGCCGACTTCGTTCGACAGCCACGCATGCAGCCGATGGCTGGTAAGGCGGGACACGGGAGCCAGAGCAGAGGCCAGAGCAGAGGATGGATGGGATGCGACCCAAACAGCGCGCCAAGCAAGACGATGCGTGTTGGTTCGCTGTCGGGGGGTTACAGCTCATCCGGCAATGGATGCTGTAGCTAGATACAGCGAAGGCCAGCAGTGACCAGCATTGAAGCCGGCCAGGCAACTCGCGTATCAAGTAACTGTCAGAAGGAGGACCTTTAGTCCCGGCCGGGTGATCCAACGAGACCAGATAGCTTGTAGGCGCATCGGGTATGCACTGCTCACGAATGCTCGCAGTGCAACAGTCGGGGCGACCGGCCACATTTCGATCGCTTGCTTACATTGATTACCGTAGCCTGGACGCGTTGAATGTCTCTCAATATGTGGATTAATTATGTGGAGCCAAGCCTCGTGGTAGTAACGAGATATCTTGGACGGTGGCAAGCTCGGCTGTGTGGGGGAGTTGTGCAGGGTTGTGCCGCGTTTGTTCGAATCAGCAGACAGCAGTGGCGGACAAACTGTCGAATTTTATATATTTTTTCTAACTGGCAAAGAAGTATTTATCCGGTCGTCGTCACGGGTTGCAATCTCGCGACCTGTGACTCTCGCGACCGGTGGCGTCCCGGGAGAGGATGCGACAGCAGTTGGTCGGACCTCGCTCCCTCGTCATCGCGAGTTATCAGAACGCGGCTCTCTGCGTCGATATGATGTCGAAATTTTATTTTATTCTTGACAGACTCGTGATGCGGTCTCGTGATCAAGTGTGTTTTGGATTCGGTTGGGACTTGAAGTTGGGCCAGCGAGGCGGCCAACGCAAATCGCGCGAGAGCTGGATACACGAGCAAGCGATTATTTCAGCGAATCACTCGAACAGAACTACTGGCCTCACTGGACTGCTGCTTGCAATGCTTCGCTGCTGGGAGCTCCTCCAGTCACGATCTTCAGTGATGTGAAGGCGTCGTGCTTCCACACCAAGGGACGCCTCTCAACGCCCCGATTAATAACAATAATTTTTATTCTCATTATTACGCTGGGTAACCCGGAAGGTGGCAGGGCGCGGCGGTGAGGCTCGCTGAGCCCATACGTCATTGTCACCCGCCCTCCCAGGGTATGTCCCGACTCGCTACGCCGGACGCCACGGGTGGAACCCACGTCCATCCCCTGGGACCCGCGCACACAACACTGCTGCATACATCCCCCAGGCACCGGTGATCGGCAGCAACCCCTCATAACGGCTCTCTGGCTTCATTCGAATAACGCATGCGGCCTGCCGCCTGCCGCCGAGCTACCACTGATGACAAACCGAGGCACAAACCCTAGCCATCCACTACCGACCCGTCCGCCGTACATGAAAGAGAGCAACACACCAGATAATCAAGCAAACGCTACGTAGCTGTGACAAAATCGTCCCATGCATTAATAAGCAGACCGTGCGTTGGATGGCAACGTCGTTTCGTATATCGTGTGCCAAACGCGCCGCCGCGGTTGGGTCGGGTTGGCTGGGTCTCGCGGCTATTTGGGGTCTTGCAGCAGCCTTTCTACAGATAGACGCCCCGTCGAAGTATTTCTTTGGCGGCGGTCCCCTTCGTCGTGGCCTGGTCGGCGACTTCCTCTCGATGGCGGCTTCACTTAAGGTGGCCGCTCAGCTGGCGCATCACTTTTCACCTGTATGTGGCGCTCTATCTCTCCGTTCCTAGAAGTTTGCAAGCTGTCCATCCGGGCACAGCTTTGGCGTGCGTCATTTGGATGGGGTAGGGGAAGGCGTTCGTCGCTCGCCGAATTGCTTGCAGTGATGGAGGTTCAACCACCAGTTCGTCCGCTCAACAGGGCGCCGCGCGTCGCGCCCGCGGCGGGTTCATTCGCTCTCGGTTGATTTGATGTCTTCGACCGGCCGGCCTGGCGCTTGCTTGCGTCGCCGTGCGTGTACGCCTCGCCGCCTGCAGCCCGTACGTACGTGCTGCCGCGCTCCGTTGGGGGGCGCTAGCTCTCGCTCTTCTTAGGATTGGGTGTTACAACGATTCGGCTCATTGACATACATTTCTACCCCATCTCCCAGCAGAGCTAGGTGTCCGCGGTGTGTCCAGACGCGCGCTGGGTTCGCATGCAACGTCTGCGTGTTACTCGCCTGTGCTTGGACTACGTACGTATGGTATGCAACTTCTCCGGGGCACGCACGCACGCAGGGTGGTTTGTCCCGTTCTCGGCCTGGTGCGGGGTTGGGCAACATCTGTGTGTCAATCTCCCGGCGGGGCCGTGGGTGTGGTGCGTCCCGTTACTTCTCTGGTGCGGGGTTGGCTGCCTGGACGTGTTGCATCGTCTTCGGGGCCGGGTGGTTGGCTCTGCTGGTTCTGGGTGCTGGGCTGGCAGCGCCTTTGGGTCGTTCGGCTGGTTGTTTGCCGCTGATTTCTTCCGCCGCCCTTGGTTAGTTCATCCTTTGAAGGCTCGGGGTCTATCTGGTGATCCCTTGGTGCTATTTCTTTGGCATGGCTCCCTGCGTTGTGCACGGCGTTATGCCCCTGGGGTAGGATGGACGGTCCGTCTGCGCCTGTATGGCGGGCGATCGAGCAGCTTTCTTTATTGGCTGGTCGTCCCCATTGTAGCTATATATGCTTCCTAACAAAGTGATCCGGTGCCGGTACACATCAGCTGGCTTGAAGGCGATCTTCGTGGAGGCTGGCAGGCGGGTCCGTCGCCGCATTGGGTCAACCTGGTCGTAGCGGGAATAGCCAGACGATGTGAATGAATGAATGTTACAGCGACTGTAACATAACCCCATCCCACAGAAGAGACCCGCGATTGCCACCCGGGATGACCCCGCCCCCAGCAGCGCGCCGCCAGCAGCGAGCAGGGCCCCGTGGAAACCAAACCCGCCGCACCGCAGCGCTGCGTGACGCTGCATGCAGCAAAGGATGGAGAGGTCGGGATGGATCAGATAGACAGACCCGCCAGGTGCGGTAGCTAGGCGCACGCAGGCGTATAGCGCAGAGTCGATCGAGCCGCGGCACGTCACCGTCAGTCACCGTCAGTCCAACCCAGCCATCCATCGCGCGTTGCAGCGGCCCCAACGAATGAAGGGAAATGTCGCTAGCTCGAGCCGGGCACCCGCACCCTCCGCCAAGCTCGCTCGAGGGCCCTCATTGCCCAACCCACGCACAGTATCCGAGCTATCTGGGGCCAGTTGGAACGCCCGGTCGGGGCTACATATTTATGGGTCCATCCACTTTGTAACGTACGGTTACATATTGCAAGTACCCGGCACAGTACACGATCGAAGCAAGCAGCGCCACCCCTGCTGCAGCAGTTAACACCATGCAAAAGAGTCCTCAAAAATGCCAATCAAGCAACCTGCGGCCTGCTGCGGTTGATCGGTAATGTTCAGTCCCTCCACGCACGCTACGAGCAACATACAGCGGCTGTCGCCGATGACCCGTGGGGTCCACCGCAACGTAATTAATTGATAGCAGCCGCATAACGATTAACGAAGCTCCCTGTTACAATGAACCACAATGACCTAATGAATGCCAGGCTGCCGATGCCAGCACCTGCTGGCGGACGACCGACGCGGGGGCAAACCCCGCCTGAGCGATTGTATGGTAATATATTATGTGCGTGTCCACAGCCCGCTTGGGAGCGAGGTAATCATCATGCAAATGACATGGACAACATATAGGGGGCCGGGCCCCGCTGGGGCTTGCCCTGGTACAAACCGTTGATCCCTTTTCGGGGTCCGCTGTAACGTTCATCCATTCATTCATACAGTCATTCATTCATGCATATGACAGTGGGGCAAAGCCAGACCGCACATTCGTCCATCCATGCCGGCTGTATCTGCCGCTCTTGCTTGCTATCCTCAACCCGCACTGAAGCGTTCCCTGTATGGGCTTGCCACCGATCAAGGTAGGGCGATGTGCCTTTATCTCCGCGCAGTCCGACGCATGGCAAGTGCACTGCTGCGGCCAGCTACTGCCAGCTACTGCCAATTGCCTTCCCTTGGACAGCGCATGCATGCTGTAACGTTCATTCATTCATTCTTCATTCATTCATGCGGTGGAGGACGAAAATCCAATCAAAAAACAATCCCATGTGCATGTGCAAGATGTACGTCCTGTGACAGGGTACGTCCGATGTATGAGTACGTACGGTGTACGACAAATAAATGCGGCTGCCGTGGGTGAGGGTGCTGCACCGCACCAATCCGCACGCAGCGCCCGCCGGGGCGCGGACTGGCGATCTACCTGTCCCCACGCCCTGGCTTGCAGCGGCCACACCGACAAAAGGCCGCACTACCTGTTTCCAAACCCCAAACCCAAGCCAAAGCCTTCCTTACGTAGATAGAAGTCCTGTCAACATTGCACAAACAGTCTTAACCCCTGTACCTAGGTCCTTATCGGAACGGCCGCGCAGTCCAACCACCAACAAAAATCAACAACCAACTGACTCGAACACAGGTAGGTTTTCGTACTACGTGAATCCCTGGCCTACGTACTGCATTTCGAGAAGGTTGTACAACGCCCCTGGTATGATGGCAGCGTCTGGCCGGTCGTCAACGAGCTGTGATCTCCGAGGTCAGCATCCATTCGCCGCGTCCAGTCAGCTGACACCACAAGGCTGCCAGGGCCAACCCCAAAGCAGCCCACGGAACCCCACGGCATCGTCAAGGAAATTCCCAGGGGTCCCAATATAATTAGACGCCCAGCTCACTGCATTACTCATCTTGCAGGTACGGCACCAACACCCACGTCAGCCCGGGGCGACCCTTCTCCGACTCGAAAACCTGCCTCTTCAGGTCGCTCTCCCAGAACGCCCGCATGCACTCCAGCGCCTCCTCCAGGCTCAGCCCGTTGACCGGCCTGCCCGGCAGCGTCGCCACCAGCCGGGGCAGCCCCCTGCAGCCGTACCACACGGCGCCCAGACCGCCCGCCGCCAGCTGCCCCTGCTCATCCGGCACCGGGAAGTACAGCTCCGGCCGCGGCTCCAGAACCTCCTGCGCGTCGCCCAGGCGATGGAAGTTGGAGGCCAAGCGGGTCAGTGCGGGGTGCGCGTAATCAGCGAGCTCAGCCTCTCGGTACTGTTGCACGCGGGCCGCGAGTCTGTCGCTGTCGTTATCGTCGTTCGTCATGACCACGCCGTTCTGCCGCAGCACCTCCTGCAGCAGGTGGACGTACCGGACGGACGCGTCACCGCCGCCGACGAAGGCCTTGAGGTGGATGCGTTTCGAGCGGCGCCAGTCTTTGCCCTCCGTTGAGTGGATGGTGAGCAGCGGCGGCGGCGACGGCAGCGGTCGCGCCGGCAGTGGCGCGGTCGGTGGCGCCGGCGGCGGTGTCGTGCCGCTGTCGGCGTGCCGGTGCCCATCGCTGCCGCCATCGCCGGGGCTGCCGCTGGCACTGCTGCTACCGATGCTACCGCTAATACGGCTGTTGCCGCTGCAGCCGCTGCTTCCGCTGATGCCGAGGTCGCGGATGGACGCGGCCAGCAGGTCTCCCTCCTCCGTGCCCTTGCCGACATCACTGCAATGGTTATTATTATTATCATTATTACTGCCGCTGGCGCCGCTGCTGCTGCACTGCTGGTAGCTGCTGCCGCCGGCTTCGGTCATGTCGCCGCCGCCGCTGCCGCAGGAGGTGCGCCGGACCCGCCCTGGAGCGGCCGCATTACTACTCGGCGGTATCAGCCCCTCTCGAAGGATGAAACGCACCATGGACTGCAGCGCCTGCTCGAGCTCCTCCTGCACGGGGTGCTGCCCAGTAGCGGCCGCCGGCGTGCGGCGCTCCGCGTCAGGGCCCGCGTGTGCGGCCCCGGCGGCGCTGCCGCCGCCGTCGGCGGCGGCGGCAGCCCGCCGGCCGTCGTCGACCCGGCCCGGCGGCCCGGCGGCCAGCAGCTCCGGCAGCGCACACGCGGCCCACTTGGCCACTGCCAGGATGGTGGACCTCACACGACGGTCAACGGCGGCTGAGAAACTGGCGGTCGACGCCTCGCGGATGACCAGGTGTGCATCATTGACGCGCATCGGTGGCCTGCTGTTGTCGTTGGAGCCACTTGCAGAACCGTGCCGCTGCTGTTGCTGCTGTTGCTGTTGTTGTTGTTGGTGTTGCCGTGGCTGTTCTCCTGGCTGTTGCCGTGGCTGATGTCCTTGCTGATGCCGTGGCTGTTGTCCTGGCTGACGCCGTGGCTGTTGTCGTGGCTGATGCCGTGGCTGTTGACCTGGCTGTTGACCTGGCCGTGGTCGTGTCTGCTGCCTTGGCTGCTGCCCTTGTTGCAGCGGGCGCACGTCGATGCCTTCGGGGTCAGGGACCTTGTATACATATCCCGACAAGTCCACTTCGTGCTTGAAGACATCACTGTATGTGTCCTCGTGGAATAGCACCTGGAGCTGCCAGGAGCGAATAGGGGCCCTTGAAGGCGGCGCGGGGCCGTCGGCGGCGGCACCGGCACCGGCACCGGCGCGGGCCCCTGCGCCGGGCTGTCCTGTGGGCGGCCGCCGCCGACGGCCGGTTGCTGCAAGCTGCCACTGCGGGTGCGAAGGCTGCTCCAGGGAAGGCCCGCCTTGGCGCACGTTTGCGGCTGGAGCATTTGAGGTGCTTGAATTTTGAGGTGCTGGGGATGCGTTCGGCAGTGGGGCTTTCCTGGACTTCGTGGATGACCGACCCGGCGGGTCGTCGTTGTCGTCGTCGTTTCCGGCGCCGCTGGCCGCGGGGAGCTCGGGCTCTTCCGTTGTAGGGTCCGCGAGAGCTGAGAAACGGTTCATAGGTAGTAATTGTATTGACAAGACTGAACGGACTTGTAACTGGGTTCTGTAACTTCTGGTGGCAAGGAAAATGAACAGATGGCGGCAAGGGGGGGGACAAGCGCACTCAATCGAGGAACGCCTGGCGTGCAAATAGACGGTCCACAACAATTGGTTTGGTATTAAAGTCATTACATGGTGGAACAAAGCCGGGAATGAGAGGCATGACGTGAACGGACGTCAGTTAGGACGGAGACCGATTGAGAAACTTCATGCTCACCTTATCGCTTACTGTCTACGGATTATTCAATATGATTCTTACTGTCTATAAAATCAATAACGTCCCAATTCTTGTTAATGATAAGGACAAGGTACGCTTCAATCATGCGAGACACGTATCTTTCGAAATGTGGGCGAGTAAATATGTATTTAATGCAGAAATTCGATATTGTTTACAAATAATGGTCGAAAGTATCTAAGTTGTATACTACTCCTCACGGGTGACAGGCCTTGGATCCTGTTGGAAACTGCGAATGGGCCCCGTCAGTCGCGACGGAAGAGATGATGATCTTGGACAGCGCGGCAATTCACCGCGAATACTTATTAACTAAAATCATAGTCGTGGGAGGCTTACCAATCATGCAGGCCAGAAAATCATGCAACCGTCTCGTCAAGTAGAGTTATGATATAATCAGCGATCACAGTACGTCCAAGAGAAGGGATGATAATCTTTCCCTCTGTCCTCTGAAAACTGCAGTAGGCCCGGTAGGGCCGCGGTCTGGGCCTAATTAAGACTCCGCGTGACCGCCGGGACCGGCCGCAAAGGGTGTTACGTCGACGTGCGTTGTGCGTGATATAAGTATACGTAAACATCACATGCAACCCACATAGTCAAATGCGTCAACATATGTAGCTCATCCTTGGATGCGAACACGGATGGCGAAATGCTTCCGGCCGACCCCCCTACCTGACAGCTACCAGCGTCACTGCTCCATCCGTCCTCCCGACCCCGTAAACCGCTGTACACGGCCAGACCGGTCACACCCACGTTCACGCGTGCCGCCTTTCGGCGGCAAGGCGCCCGGTCCGCCAGGTCCGATAGCACCAGCGCCACAATCGCCGTCGGACAGACCCCCGCCCCGCCCATCCCGCATCATGAGACACGCGCCCTCCGGTCGCTGACACCCAGTCACCGCCCTCCGACCGCGCTCATTTGCATGGCCGCAAGATGGCGCCCTGGGTCCGCGGGACGTGGCCTGCAAAGCCAGTCATCTCGGCAGATCCCCAACCAATGTTCTTTGCACGTTGCATTGCGTGCGTGCGCCGGACCTAACTATCGCGCTTCACGCATGCTGGCTGCCGGCTGCCGGGTCGCGGTGCCGCCACGAGACGCGCCGCCCGTCGGCCCCGTTGCCCCCGCCGGCCAGGACGCTCACGGCTTCGGCCCCGGCCTCGGCCTCGGCGCCGGCTTCGGCTTCGGAGCCGGCGTGGAAACCGGCTTCGGAGCTGGCCTTGGCGTCGCAGCTGGCGGCTTCGGAGCCGGTGCAGGTTTGCCGGCTCCCGCGGCCGCCGCCGCCTCGTCCACCGCCCTCTTGAGCTCCCTCAACAGGAACGCCACCCGCATCGCCCGATCCGCCAGCTTGCCGCTGGCGCCACTGGCGGCGAAGTGGCCGCCGGCGTCCAGCTCCGTGAGCAACATCACGGGGCCGCTGCTGGTGGTGGTGGTGGTGGTGGTGCTGCTGCCGCCGCCAGCGGAGGAGCTGTTATTGGCGGCGGCGGCCGCCATCGCCGCCCGCAGCCGCGCCACGAACTTCGCTGGACCCCAGTACGGCACCCGGGGGTCGTTGATGCTGCACGTGACGATCAGCGCGGGGGTCTTGGTCGCCAGCGGCGCGACATTGTCGTACGGGGAGTACGACAGGATGTAGTCGTAGTCCGCCTGTCAAGGGCAGGGGGCACGGGACACGGAAACAGAACCATTCAAAACTTGATTATAAACAGCGCAAGTCCACACCCGAAACCCCGCACCGAAATCAAAAACGTTCAGACCCGAATCCAAAACCCGAAACCCGAGACCTAACCCTGGCGCAATCCGTCCCCGCGGTACCGTCTGGATGCAACACTCTTCCATACCTGGTACGTGTACGGATCGCCCCACTCGGATCGCTCTTGTATGGTCAGCGGCAGGGAGGGGTCCGTCATGGCCCCCAGCACGTCAACGAACGGGACGTCCAGGATGGCGGCGCGGAAGGTGCCGGGCGGGGTACGCTCCAGGGCCATGCCCATCGCCAGGCCGCCTGCGGGGAGGGGGAGGGAGAGGGGGAGGTCGGGCAGGTGGGTGGAGCTGAGGTACGGTCGGTGTGCGGGGCGGGAAGGGGTCAGGGGGTGACCCGTGGGACGGTTGGCTGCGGGGTGGCTGGGAGCGAGCTGGGACGCACAAATGGAACCGGAATACGCACTCGCATAGCTCGCCACAGGCGAATGACTCGAGATCGTAACACACACACGACCTTGGCGCACGTTTTTTGTAGTTGTCGCCGTACAAGACTGTACGAATGTTGTCGTGCACACGTGGTCGTACACTCACCCGCCGACCGGCCCCATACCGCCACCGCGTCCGGCCTGGCCAGCCCCTTGTCCACCAGCATCCGCACCGCGGCCGCGATGTCCTCCTCCGTGTTGATCTTCTTGAACCTCTTGCCGTCCACGTGCCAGTGCGACCCCAACTCGCCGCCGCCCCGTACATGAGCCAACACCATCAGGCACGGACCCACGGCCTCCGCCGCCGCGGCGGCGGCGGCGCCGTCGCCGTCGGCCTTTGCCTTCGCCGCCGCCGCGTCCGCCGCCGCCCCGGTGCCGCCGTCCAACATGGCCAGGTCACCCGGGATGAAGTCCGGCAGCAACTTCCTGCCGTACGCGCCGTACGCTTGCAGGATGACGGGCAACGGCCGCCCGGTGGTGAGCGGCCAGGCGTCGGTACGGCATGCAACGGTGACGGGGACCTTTGTTCCGTCGTACGACGTGGCCCACAGCGTCTGACTCATGTACTGCCCCGCCGTGTAGTATTCGACCCGCTCAACCTGTACGAAGGCAGCGCCTCTAGGTCATTATACAGTACTTGACTAATTGTAGTGTGCGGCCTCTAGCGCCAATACGGCAAGGTCAGTAGTACGGTATCTCCTGCCGCACCGAGCCGGCCTCTTCGTCCACAAGTCCCATCGCCCCGCGTGTTCCGCCGCTCACCTGGCCGACGTATATGAAATATACTTTATGTGTGCTGTCGTCCCAGCTCACCCACCTCGCGGACGTAGGCCTTCTTCGCCGGCAGGTCCACGTCCACAGTCGTGGATGGGGTGGTCATGCTGCTGTACGACAACCGGATGTACGGCAAGAACCCCGGCCAGCAGCTGTGGTCCAGGAGCACGCTGGAGATCCTCTCCTGTGTGACGACCGCGGTGGAGTTGGCGGCGGCCGAGGTGGTGTTGGCGGCGGCGGTGGTGGTGTTGGCGGCGGCGGAGGGAACCGGTTGGTAGGCCCAGATGCGCGTGAGCGTGCCGGTGCCGCCGGGCTTGATTGTCGTAAGGTCGTACACCTGGATGTACGACGCCATATCCTCCAGGAAGAGCACGACGAGGTAGCCCGCGGGCTTGGCGGCGGTGCTGCGGCGGCTGGAGTTCGCGGCGCAGCCTCCGACAACGGCGAGGTCGTTGACCTGGCGGCCCGGGGCGCCTGCGACCAGCACCTGGGTCCGGGGGGTGCGGGTGTGAAAGTGGGCCATAACGCCGTGCAGCGTTTGTGCAGCGTTTGTGCAGCGTCTGTGCAGCGTTTTATGGTCGGGAATGGTTGGGAGATTATGGCAACGGGGAGCGGGTCACAGCGGTCGCGCGGGTTGGGGACTTGGCGTAGAGGGATGGCGACGCCAGAGGCTATAAGACTGATGACGTGTTTGATGTGTGCTTCTGCAGGATATAATATACAATATCCTTATATAGTGTATATATTGTATATATATGTATGTATCCTGTGTTATGTATATATATATATATATATATATATATATATATATATATATATATATATATATATATATATATATATATATATATATAGCAGGAAGTCGTGTACGGGAAACCCGCATATCAGCTGTACGGCAAGTACCTGCTTACCCGACAGCCCTTCAAGTCGCCGCCCGTCACGGCGCAGACGAAGCCGTCGGGGTACTTGTCGGAATCCATCAGTACGGCAAACGTCTCGCTACCGTTGCTGTGGCTGTACAGGTGGTCCGCGCGCAGCACGTCGAACGCGGACGACTCCGGCGCCACCACGACCCACGGGTCATTGCCGTACAGTGTCACCCCTTTGGGCACGCCGCGCGTGGGCTGCTTCACGGGACGGGTGGAACCGCCGGAGGAGGGCAGGGTGAGGGCCAGCAGCGTGGAGTAGCCCTGCGGAGGGAGCCGGCAGCCGGGTGGGGCCGGGCGGAGTCAGTCATCAGGAAGCACGCGGGAAGGGGGAAGCAGGACGGGGCCGTCCAACAGCAGGGAACACGTTTGAGCAGATGGACCCAGTGGGCGTATCGAGTGTAGAAATCATGAAGCCATTAACATTCATCCATTCATTCATGAAGCCATTAGGCAAGGCCGATATCACCAGCTTCGATTTCAACTGCCATGTGCGTGGAGACTGGAACGTCCCAGGACGCACCCCTCACACCACGACCTTCGATGTTGACCGGTGGCATGTGGTAAGTCCCAGGACACACCCCTCAGCGACCACGACACTCCCGCACTCCCAGGGGACGCCCGCCACTCCATCCACAGCCCGTCTCCTGGATTGATTGCTTCTGCAGGCTCCATCGTGCTCCTTTCCTTCGCTCACTCCTTCATTGCCCGCTCCCATCTCAGATTGATGTTCGCCAATGCAGGCTCCGGACCCTCTGACATATCAGCCCCAGCCCGCCGCTCCCGTTGCTCCCGCGCCTCCCAACCCAGCCCAACCCACAGCTCCCCTCCCCCCCCCATTTCCTCCCGACCCTCCCGGCCCAGCCCACAGCCCCCCTCCCTCTCGCAACGGGGTCACACTCACATCGGCCTTCCCCTCCCCTCCCAGCCCATCCCACAGCCGCCCTCTCCCCCATTTCCTCCCGCGCCTACCGACCCAGCCCACCCACCAGCCGCCCTCTCTCCCGCCCCCCGGGACACACTCACATCGGCCTTCCGGAAGAGCATCAGGAAGGCGCCACAGGAGGTGTGGCCCGCCAGCTCCAAAACCGCACCCGAGGTGTCGTCCTGTGTGCACAAACGGTACGACATGAGCACAAACGCATTACAACCGATCCCGCCATGACTCATGCCGAGAAGCACACACCGTAATGCGTTTGGAACACGCCGTAAGCTGGTAGGGGTACCGGGCGGTTCCCCCGGTTCCCCCACGACACGTTTCTTGGTCAGTCCGACCCCGCGTTAGCTCATCTACCCATCTACCACCACCGTATGTCTACCTCCTACATTACCACTCAGCTACCCTACCAGCCAGCTGCTCCACCTACCACCTACCCTCAGTAACACCTCGGGGTCCTGCCGCGCCGCGGCCGCGTCCGAGTCGACCAGCTTGCAGCGCACCAGCTTGTACGCCTCGTGGGTCTGGGGGGTCTGGGGCGGGGTGTTGCGGGGGAGGGCGTGCGTACGTGGCGGGAAAGTAGGGGGGGGGGCAAAGGGCTCGAGGGGCAGGGGCGCGGAATCGAGTCCTCCCACCTCCCGGGCACGTATGGACATATATTCAATCCTGCGCAACTCCGCTACTCCCCTCCTCCCAAACATCCGCGCCCCCCCTCCCTTTCATATCCCAGCCCACCAGCAGCAGGGCGAACACGGCGGAGCTGTCGGCGGCCCACTCGACCGTGGCGTCGCAGTTGGGCATGCCACCCAGGTCCCCAGCTCTTCTGGGAGGCGAAGCACCTGCGGGGGGAGGTGCGGCGTGCGGGTATGGGACTATGGGTGCGGGTGTGGGTGCGGGTGTGGGTGCGGGTGTCAGAGGGAATCTCAGCGGGGCGTGTCGGCTTGTATATGTCTCGCGTGTCGGAGACGATTCCACGCGGTAGCACTCATCCAATCACTCACGCTTGCTGCATCCAACCATACAACAAGCCGCGCGCCCCTCCCCCAGCAGGGCCCTTCCCCGGATCTGTCCTACCGACGAAGGGCACTCGGCGGCCGGTGGCGATCTCGTGTACGACAACTTCGTACTCCTCGTTGCCAACCGTGTCCACCGTGAAAGCCACGTAGCGGCCGTCGGGGGAGGGCTGCGCCCACCGTGGGCGTGTGTGTATGGCCCGGGGGGGGGGAGACGGGGCGGGGTGACGGACGGGCGGGTGGGTGGAGGGAGGAGACCCCAGGGCGGCACCGGGATGCGGGGATTAGGAGGCGGCCGTGTCAAATTGCAGAACCAAAAGAGAATGTGGTTAAACTAGCGTCTGATGAAACTCGGGTTGACCCCAAGACTTGGTCTCATTTTCAACGTGCATGTGACGGCTTCGTCCTAGGTTCGCTTTGGCGTGTCACTGTTTTGGAACAACCCGCTCATGGCATGGCGCTTCAAGGGCACGGCGCTCTGCTCGCAGCCCTAAGCACGGCGGCACACGGAATCGTCATCTTCAATCTGCCTTGTGCCATGTATGGCGGCCGTCGTACCCCGTCAGATTCCCCAGCGCCAGAATAGATCCTGGGCGGCTCCGGAACCCGGGACCACGGCTGACGCTGCGGCTCCGCGTCCCATGTCTCTGGCCCCGCACGCCTCATACGGTAACATCGGTAACCCTGACCTTGATATCCCCAACGTCGTAGTACGAATAGCCCTTCGCGAGGAGGTTCACGTCCAGGACGACTTGCTCCGAAGCCTTCAGGTCCGGGCCGTAGTACAGCGGTCCCGTAGGCCCCGGGCCTGCAGTGGGCCCGCAGCGGAAACGGAGGGGCCTCGTCCGTCGTCCCCCGTGCTACGGCTGACCGGAACACGTCGAGGTAGGGGCTGGCTTCGTGGGGCCGTCAGATCGGGTGCCACACAGCGGAGAAGGGGTGATGCGATCTGCTTGCCTGAGGGCGAGCCCGAGTGCTTACTCAATCGATGTGCAAGGTACGACGCATATGCGTACGGCACGGTACAACACTCACCCTGTAGCTTGGTGAGGGCCGGGCGGCGTGTGTACACATAGTAGTCTTGCCCAGGGCCGCGCCGATTGCCGTACCAGTACGCTAGATCGGCAGAAGGCGTGTACGGCGCGACCTCGAGGCGGGGCACCCTGCTGTCCATGTCGTACAAGATACGCTTTTCGAACTGCGGCAAGAAAAGTGCGGTGAATGGTGAACGGTGGGGGCTCAGGGTTGTAGTCAGGCTTGAAATTGGCTCCTAGCCGAGCTAGTGAAAAGGCCATGGCAGTGGCCTGCAGTGGTTAGGAGCCTGCGGAGCCCGAAACCGGCCTGCAACTGCTGCAGGAGGCTGGGCGCGGCCACAGAAACGGAATGGTTTACTTCTCAACCATTTTATAAATGTAACACCCCAACTTGCGCGTGCAATGGAAGTCAACACCCCGAAGCGATCACACGTTGGTATCGGAGCAACCAAAATTTCCCGCGTACCCCACTGTTTGCTTCCAGGATCTTCTTTGCATACTCATTTTCATCCGTGAGATATTTCAATATCTCAGGGTTTTTCTGGTCCTTGGGCCTGTCGTCACGCAGCCTGCGAGGCCGCCAGGTCAACAGCTCATGGATAGATGCAACTCCGGCGCAAATTCTAACTAAGGAAGTCATCTTGTGATGCTTCCGAAATTTGCCATAATTTTTCCTTTCTCATCCTAAAAACGCACCAGTCATACGGGTCGTTGCGTTTCGTGCCATTTGGAGTTACCACCTCATGCGGCCTTGCCGGTGCATAAGGGGGAATCAGAATTGTTTGTGATTGCGCTTCTGCTGCCCATCTCGTTGACTTTTGTGGATTGACCACAGCGCAACAGATTGCTAAAGCGATTATCGCAATCGGCTTGACCCGGTCAATAAATGGGATCACCATGGAAGCCAGACGTATACGAACGATCTATATGATAAGCGTCGGTCTTCCTACTGTGGATGAAGTATGTCAAATACCGGTGCGTCGGTGTATGCGGTAGCGTTGCATACTATGTATTCCACAACTCCACAAAATCAGCAAGTAATTCTGGTTGATGAGTACGGCGATGCGCATAACGGGATGCTGGGATTCCACATCAGGTTCTGGGCGGCGCACACGTGGAACGTGGCGAAGTGTGACGACCAACTGCCGGTTGCTTCACCGCACCCCTTCGTATCTGCACTTTCATGCAGATAGGTGGCAGTCAAATGGCCGATACGAATGTAGTCAGGCATTGTTAGGCGCATTGAAACAGCCTGCCCAGCGATCGCCGCGCGCAATCGGGATGGATCACTCAGATGTAGCGATCGTAGACCTCGCCTGCAAGCCCAAGAGCGCCACTGCTCAATTTCCGCAGGTCTGCGTAAGCCGCGCTATTTGCACCCTCAAGCAGGAATGCTCACAGGCTTTACCCTTGCGCATACACATGCCACCATTGTAAGAGGCGTGCGACATGCATGACTGGCGGCAGACCTCCCGGGGCTGACCTGCCGGATGGACCTCATCAGGCGTGCCGTGGCGTGCTCATCAGCGGGCGTCCCAACCTGCGCCTGCCTACCTGCTACCTATTTCGTTGGTTGTTTTCCTGATCTGCCAGTTTGTTCTGGATGGCCTGCCTTCTAGCTAATCCGGTGACCCGGCGGTCTGATACTGTCGAAAGCTAATCCATGACATGACGAGTTCGATAGACAGGGGGTAGGTAGGGTCTTCAGGCACGTAGGTGTGGGATTTCACCGAGATTGGCTGCTAGGTAATCGTGTCGGCAGTGCATTACATGTGACCACTGGTTCGCGTGATCACGTCCCCTCTCCGTCCGTCGCGCACGCGCGCGAGTGCATTCGTTCATTCCCCGGTCTGTACGCGCAAGCAGCGCGCGAGGCAACTTTTGTCTGGCGCCTCTCATGAGCCATGTCGGGAGAAGCAATGCGCCGCCACGTTCCCCGGTGAGGCACGGTTGAGGCGCAAACGCGTCAGGCATCACCGGGCCGGCCAGCCGGCAGGCGGCCTTGCTGTTTGCTCGGCCCGTCTCGCCGCTACCCTACAGCAGCTAGCTCGCTCCTCCCTTCTATGTTGCCGCACCTCAGCCTTCCATCCCCAGATACATTACCGCATCCTGCACAATGGAGAACCGCCACCTACGAATAAAAATTCAACAATCGGTGAATTGATCCATGGAGGCCACCACTTCTACCACCCAGCCAACACCAATCACGCCCGCTGCTGGAGGGTGGCCTACAGTAGTAGAGTAGGGGCATCGCCGTAGTGCATATTTATAAATAGGCCGCGACCCGACACCGACAGCTGTCGTCCAAATGGTGTTTTCCGGTCGGATCAGCAGCAGCCCTCTAGGCTTCGTTGCTGACTGGTCTATCTCTGCGAACACCTTCACCGCGCTGGGGTCATGTACGGCGTTGAGACACCGCCATCGGATGGCGGATCGGATGCGCGCACCACCCGCTCCCGTCGGGGAGAAAAACGACCATCCACTTGTGGACGCTTGTGCTCCCCGCCCACGAGACCAGGCCGCAGGCCCCACACACACCCGCACCAAGGTCAGTTTCAATGCACACGTCAGGAGCAGGACCACGCACGGGCCTGCCAGCTGCTGCATCGGTAAAAATCGCAGCCGGCGTCTTGGCCCATCCGAAAAGACCGGGTGGACACGGCTCATTATTGCTCTCTGAATGCCACGGAATGCCACATGCGCCTTGCTGGTCAGATGTATGCGAACGGCTGGGACCGCTACATACAGGGGTCTCACTCTAATGAACTCAAAACCAATCGTTGACACTCCTCGTCACGTCGTCAGGTCGGCCATCCCGCCGCCGGTCACAGGTCGCAAACTGGCCAGCAAGCAGGCCAGCTGAACGAGTCAAGGGAAGGTACAGAAGCAGGCGCATGGCCCAACGCGAGTAGGTAGGTAAGTAAAGGTGAAGGCGGTGAACAGGGAGCAACACCTCAGGCGGCGCCGCATCTCCCTCGCTCCGCGCGCGCTGCGCCGCCGTCCCGTAACGCCTTCAGGCCAGCCCATACGGACGGCCAGGGACCTCACAGCCGCGCCTGGGGCCGCAGCCCGCCGTGCAGCATCCGCTCGTTGTCCTTGTAGGTGGCCATCCGGGGTCCGTACACAGATGCCCACAGCTCGTCTTCTCGCTGACTCAGCTGCTGCCGTACGTCCGCCGTCAGCTCCTGCTCCAGAACTTCCCTGATGCATCCGGAGTTAACGCACACGTGCACCAGAGGTCGGAGCGGGTTCCCCGCCAAATAACACCAGGTCAGACACATGCTTGACCTTAAAGCCGCGGCAGGTTACGTTACTGACTCTGCCGTTTGTTTCGTTCGGGTGAGTGTCTGTCACAGCTGCAGATATAGCATAGGTACTCTGGTATGTGTGTGGCGACCCACACACATACCCCCCCTGGTCCTCGCCAGTCGTGTCTCTCGGTTTATTTTAACACAACTACACACACTCCAGTATAGCACAGGTTGCATGGTGAGTATCTTTTAGGCCTGCGTGGTTCGGGCAGGTTCCTTTGCTAAACACACTCTCTCGCGCGCGCACGCGCACACATACCGTATACCCGCACGCGCACCTGAGCTGCTCCAGCAGGATATCAGCCTCCCGGAAGCCGAAGACCATGGGCGGCTTGATCTTGATCACGTTGTCGTACGGCCCGTCCGTGCTGAGCAGGACCCGGCGCGCCTTCATGCGCTCCTTGATCCACCTGCGGGAAAAGGAGGGGGGGAGGGAAAAAAAGGTCAGCGGCTTGGGGGAGGAGGGGCGCACATTCTGCGGGTCGCCAACCTTGTCTTTGAAATAAATGCCACCGACGCAACCTCGTGGCGGCACCGGTATTTTCTTTCCTGTCGCAGTGTGTGGTGCGCAGGCGTCGGCGTTCACCGACAGCTTAGCCACGGCCGTGGGGGTCCTCCGTGACATGTTTCACGCGGAAACACCATACAGAGAAATGTAATTAATCTGGCGGAAAAAACGAACCTGCGGGCTTCTGTCGATTACCAAGGTCGTTTGCCGTATGTTGGTCCGCCAGCGTGGACCATTCACGCGTATCGCGGCCAGCTATACGGTTTGTAATGGACACGTTTCCCTGCGACTGGCGGCACATGGGTCTGGGCACCACGGATCGGCCGTCGCCCGCGGGCCCTACCAGCCATCTGGCCCACCGACCGCCCCCCACCGACCCCCACCTCGCGGTCGCGGGCGCGTGCCGCTTGCCGGCCTTGTCGCGCACCACCTCCACGCCCAGGAACAGGCCCAGACCGCGCACGTCGCCCAGCACGTCGTCGTGGTCGGCCTGCAGCCGCCGCAGCCCCGCGAGCAGGTAGTCGCCCACCTGGCGGGATGAGGAGGGGGAATGGCGGAGGAGAGGTTGACAAACGGCTGGCAAGGGTTGGAACGGAAAGTGCAGGCCTTCAGCTGAAATGGCTGACAAGGGCGGAACGGAAATGCAAGCCTTCAGCAGGAATGCATGGGGGGCCTCCCGGGAGGCCGGGGTTAAATTGAAAAAAATAAATAAACCCGTAGAACGAACCCGGGCACACCCAGCATAACACAGTATACTTACGGGGTGCGGTACCTGCAGAGCAAACGAAAAGATAGAGACCGCGCGCGGGCGCGTGGCGGCGCGGCCGCGCTGCCGCAGTGCCACAACAAGCAAACTGCGAACCCAACCCAACCCGGAAAGGACAGATACGTTACCGACCTGTGGTGGTAGACGGAGTAGCCGCGCCGCGAGCGATGTCCAGGGCCATGGCGATGCAGGGAGGGAAGCCGAGGAACGGAGTGAGCGAGGGTGGCAACGATTGCGAAGAATGACAAAAGCAAACATCAGAAAGAAGGCAGTATGCGAGAATGGCGGGGCGGCAGCGCGGCGCGAAAGAGGGAGGCCGGGGTCCAGAAGGCCCAGCCGCTCATCGCGTAGCCCACGAGGTCGCGAGTCCCAGCGTCGACTGCAGCGGCTTGTGTTTGAGGAGAAGACTACAAACCCAGCCACACAGAGAAAATGGTGCGCGACGATGAACCCTAGACCGACCGAGACACCGCCAAGATTGTCCTCGATATTGCGTACACGAATTACGGCATGAGGTTGTTTCGCGTGTTGACAGACTTGCTTCGGCGTAATCAGTTGTGGGCCTGTGGGCGCAGTATCCAAGAACGCCCGCGCTGCGTGACCGTCGTCTGTCATGGTGCTGGGAGCCCGGGCTCCCCGGGTCCGGTCGCACCCACCTGCTGCGCGTGCTGCTGCAGACCGTCGCGCTGCAAGACCTGCAGTACGGCAAGCCCCGCCGCCACTGCCGCCGTACTGCCACCGTACGTGTTGAAGTACTCCATGCCCGGCGTCGCGAACGCCGCCGCCAGCTCCCGGCTCGTCGCCAGGGCGGCCAGAGGGTATCCGTTGCCTGCGTGCGGCAGTTGACTCCAGGGCTTAGAAGTTGGCAGGCCCCCATCCCCCCAGGGTGATGACATCATGCATGCAAGCAAGGGGGTGGGGTCTGGGGTAGAATATTGTCGATCGAGACATGACGGCAGCGCTTTCCAGCAACGGCGCAGTCCATGCGTTTCCGCGGCTCCTGGCCTGCCTCCCACTTGCTTGACACACCGGCTCAAACATCGCATCCATCAGTATGGATAGATGGTAACAGGGATCCCCGGCCGCAACAATGTTTCGATGTTACACACACAGCCAACGGACGGACACCTCCGGGTTCTTCACATGGCCCCGCCAGCAGCACCCCACCCCAGCCACCCCGCGCGACTACGAACACATCGCCGGCCGCACTCGCGCCCCGTCTGCTGGGAGCATATCCGATGGGGCCTGTACTCAACCCACCGTTTCCGAGCGCTTGCTGCCCCCTCGTGCCCATGATCCGAGCCCGTGCTCATATGCCCGTGCCCGTGGCCCTGTCCCTGCCCCTGCTGCCGCACGCGCCTCTTGCTCCGCACCTATGGGCTTGCCCATGGTGACGATGTCGGGCCTCACGCCCTGTGTCTGGAAGCCCCAGAACGCCGACCCGCACCGCCCGAAGCCGCACTGCACCTCGTCGGCCACCAGTATAACATCCGCGGACCGCAGCTCGTCGTACAGGCCCTGAGACAGAGGGGGAGAAGGATGCCACCATACGGCAGGCAGCGGCGGGACACGGCGATGGTATGGACATGGGCGCGCGAGGGTGCAGGCACGGGCTGTGAGGCGTATATATCGAGCGGTGCATGCACAATAGAGGTGGCCGAGGGCAGAGGGGTGTGGATTCAGACGAACCGGCAGGTGCTCGCGGCCCGAGGAGACCCCTTCCGGTCCTTAACCATCGTCAAAAGTGAGAGTCACTGTTACAGAGTTATGATATCGGAAGGGGCATGTCGACCTCTTACATACCCGCCCCGCCCCGCCAACCCATGCCGCGCGCACCCACACTCCTGAAGTGAGGCCCCTTCGGCCAGCCCGACTCCGCGCTCATCCCCAGTTCCTGGTTCGGTCCCCCGGGCCACACGCGGCCCGCCACCCCGACGGCCCACTGTTCGCACCTGCAGGTAGCCCGGCGGCAGCACCACCTGACCGCCGCACGACAAAATCGACTCGCAGAAGAAGCCGCCCAGGCGCCCGCCCGCCCGCGCCGCCGCCGCCAGCACCGCCCGCGCCGCCGCCCGCCCGTCAAGGTTCTCGCCCCTGTGATACATGTTGGTACGGCAGCCCGGCAGTCCGGTGCGGTTGTGTGAAGGTTTCGTGTCTAGAGTCAGCCAGGGACCAAGCCTGGGAGAGCTGTCCGACGGGCCGGCGATTGGAAGCCGCTGCCGCGGGTGGGCGAGATGAAACGGACAGCGCTGGCTTATTGCCCTGGCACTGGCACCTACCAGGTCTGTCCCCAGCCAGACGAGCGGTGCGACGGCAATTACCATCCAGCCTTCCGCGTTCATGTACTCGGGTTACAAGTCCCTTTCGCCCAAGGCTACTGCTAAAGTTCAACCTCGGCAACCTCGGCAAATGCCGACCCTCACTGCCAACCTGCCGTAAGCTTGATCAGCCCTTCCTGGCCCAGCCCTGCCCAGCCCAGCCCGTCGTGCTCGAGGTCGTACCTGTACGGATCCGGGCAGGGTACGACGTGCACGTGCGGCTGTCGCCCTCCGCCGCCCGCGCCCCAGAACTTGTAGGGGCTCAGCGAGATGAGCGCGGTGGTGTGGCCGTGGTAGGCTCCGCCCATGACCGCGATGTGGGTCGCGTGTGGTCGGGCGGCGGCGATCATCCGCAGCGCCAGGTCGTTGGCTTCGGAGCCGGAGCACACCAGGTACAGCACCTCCAGGGTGGGGCCGACGGGGCTTGGCGGTGCCGGATCCTGCCGCTGCTCGTGCTGACGTTGCTGCTGTGATGGAGGCAACGATTGGGATGTGGATTGGGATGGTGCCCGTGTTGGTGCGGAGGCTGCGACACGCCCATCGCTCCCAGCGCCGCCAGCTTGTTGCTGGCGGGTGGCACGCGCGTCCGTTATTGCGCCCGCCGTGCCGCTGGCGCCGCCGTCGCCGGCGCCGCAGCTTCCGCCGCTCGCTGCCGGGTAGTTCAGGGTGGCCAGCAAGAGCTGGGTGTAGCGGGGCAGCGCGGAGTGCAGGTACCGGGAGTTGGTGTTCAGGGTGTGCAGCTGGGCGGAGATGGCGGCAGCGACCTGGCATCGGGGGGGGGAGGGACAAGGGGCGGGAGCGGGCGCAGGTGCTGCATGACACGGTTTATATCAAGGTAAGGGCAGTGGCATAGGCAGGATTCCGCCCGGCGGACTCAGGGACGCTAGTGTCCAAGTCTTCCATCCTCACGTATGAACAAGACTGTAGTCGCAAAAGACATCTTCTCCCAGCGGCAGCCCACGACTGTGCGGGTGGCCTGTGGGCCGCAGACGTGCCCTGCCGTACCCTATCGTAGCGGTCACACTCGCGCACCTAAATGATTTTTGAACGTTCGTTCACAGCGGATGGCAACGCTGGCATGCCTTGGCGGATTTGTTCCATGGCAGCACGCGCATGCCATGGATGTGTTTTTGAACACAGACAGTGTTTAGGAACAGCCGTACCTCCGTGTGTCCGTGTCCCAGATGGGACACGTTGTTGACGCAGTCCAGGTACGACACGCCCTTCTCGTCGTACAAGTACGTCCCGTGGCCGCGGACGACCATGAGTGGCTGCTCGTAGGAGAGCGACGTGTTGGGGCCGTACGACCGACGCCGTGCCGCGAGCACGGCATCATACTGGGCTGCGTCATTCTGTTGCTCAATTGCAGTGCCACGGCCCCCTCTTACAGACTCACGTTCCTCTGTCATGGCACAGTCCATTGTCTGTCGGCGGTCTGTAACGACCTCACGAGTTCGCCGCCGACCGCTCAACTCTCGGTCGCTCGATAAGGCGTCAGGCTGTATGTCAGAAGGTCACCATCATCTCCGCCTGAGTCCGGTATCCATGTGCTCACTTAGGTTGGGCGGAACAAGCTGCCCAGGACAGTTGAATCTGAAGTGGGTAATGGATAAAAGGAGAGAGCGACCGTTTTGCGGTCGAATGCGGATCCCACGTTAGGCCTCGAGTGCGCCCAGAGGGTTTGTGAAGGAAAGCGAATCGACAGCAATGGTGATTACCCATTGTAGACAGCTGAGTTGCCATGGTACAATTATTGGATTTGCTTGTGTCACTTTGGGATCGGTGAATCCAAGCAACTCCAAGAGTGGACACATAGCTGAGAAACTGACAGTTCCAACCGCCTGTACAACCCTAACTCACTTGCATCAAACATAGAGATGTTCAATATTAAAAGTGCACCCTTTCTTTGACATCGAGGCAAATCAGGTCGGCATAAAATGCATGGGTTGTCGACGTGAGCAACTCGTCAGCACGTCGCGTTCAAAGTCAGTTTTTCTCACGGAGTGCTCAACCAGAGGGCATGGAAAAATACGATCAACCTGCCATACTTACTTGCAGGAAGGAAGGAAGTTTACGGGTACTCGAGCGGTTAGGGCCCTGGTCCGAAGGCAGGTTGGCCTGGTGAACAGAAATGATGCCCGTTAACACGTTTCCTTTCGTATATAAAGTCGTGCAGAGGACATTCCATTTAGATTCGGACATGGTCGTTATGGTCTCGGCGCAACCCTGCGTTCGCTTAAGAGGAACTCGAGCAAGGGCTTATCGTAACAATCGAATACGAATGTCAGCAGCAAGCTTTCAGCCGCACATCGCGCCTTCGAAGCCGCACGAGGTGGTTACTCCCAATGGCTCGAAACGGAATGACCCATATGCCTGGTGCGTTCAATTCATACCATGGATCTGTAGACCGGATGATCTTCTGTAGCATGTCCTCAATTCTGATATGCATCTATGCAAACCTCCGCCAGCAGATGTGTCGGCGGTGCAATCTAAGCTTGAGTGTTTGGCCTCGCAGGCTTCGGGACGACAGGCCCAAGGACAAGAAAGATTCTGAGATCATAAAATATCTAAAGGATGAAAACGGCTATGCGATGAAAATACTGGAGGCAAACAGCGGGGTAGGCGGGAACCTGCGCTAGGCTCCGATACCGGGGATTGCGTTCAGGATTACGGGCCTTGACCTTTGATGGGCAATAACACTGGTCTTCAATATTCAATCGTTACTTGTTTGTTGCAATGGCCAGCGTGGGGAGCGGTCACAAACGTTGCGATGTTTCTTGCTTGCCTCTTGCTTAGTAATCCGCTGTCCATCCCTGCATCGCACCGCCCAATAATCCTTCCTCATCGTAGTTCGAGAAGCGCATCCTGTACGACATGGACAGCCGGGTGCCCCGCCATGAGACCACCCCCGCAACACCGTCTGCAGATTTGTCATACTGGTACGGCAGTCGTCGCGGCCCCGGTCAGGACTACTACGTACACACCCGCCGCCCGGCCTTGACCAAGCTGCAGGGTGAGTACCGCGCCCTGCCGTTCAACATCGATGGGCGCTGCCTCCGGCCCGGCACTCTTGGCGAGTATTGCGCCCCGTGCAGTGCGTCAGTAAGGCGATCGAAGCGATGCGCCATGGCGTGCATTGCGCCCCATGCAGTGCATCAGTTAGGCGATCGAAGCGATGCGCCATGGCGTTGTGAGCCCCGCGCCACGAGGAGTTCGTTCATGCATGCCCTCACCCTCGGCCGCGCGCCATACTCCTGTTGTCACTCGGTCGTTTGCGCAGGGCCAGCCACCAAGGGCCCGTTATCGTACGCACCCGACCTCAAGGCTTCGGAGCAAGTCGTACTGGATGTCAACGCCCTGTCGGACGGCTACTCGTACTATGACGTGGGGGCGATCAAGGTGAGCGGATCGCGGTCTCACCCAATGGGTATCCACCTGGATGAAGCTGCCTAGTGTTCTCCCTGCCCGTTGGTTGAGAGAGGGAAATAAGCCCGCCCGGTCCAGATGGGGTGCCCGGGTGTTGCTGTGGACGCCCTCGAATCATTTGGCAGCCTACCCTCTCAGATCTTGAGAGGTCAGCTGCAAGTGGGTGCGTGGGTGGATAACAACTGGATGGCCTCCCCGTCGGCGGGGATGCCCCCCAGGGACGTCCTTGTCTACCCAGTTGCTGAAAGGCCTTGCCTCGAGATCCCCCGCCTTGTCTACGTCAGCTCCCCGACAGCCATTCCCTCCGCCATGTCAGGCCGTCTAACCCTGCGGCCGCCCCACTTCCACCCGTCCGTCGCCCCCCCCCCCGCCGCGCCCACCCCCTTATGCACACACGCCCACGGTGCGGCGCAGCCCTCTCCCGACGGCCGCTACGTGGCTTTCACGGTGGACACGGTCGGCGACGAGGAGTACGAAGTTGTCGTACATGAGATCGCCACCGGCCGCCGAGTGCCCTTCGTCGGTGCGTTACCGGGGGCGCTCAGCGGGGGTTGATTGTGGCCTCACCGTTCCGAGGGGTGGCGCCGCTACGCTCTGGATGGCGGAGGGCATTGTGGCTCGTCATCGGTGGTCCCCCCTCCGCCCGACGCGCCTTCGGATCACGCCGCACGCGAACCCCCTTCCTCGTTCTTAGTTCTCGCCTCACTTTTGGTGCTTATCACCTTTCTCTCCCGGGGCATTCAAGGACGCGTCCTTGGATCGATGGAAATATACTGCAAGCTGCTTT
This sequence comes from Eudorina sp. 2006-703-Eu-15, assembly GCA_003117195.1. Classification (NCBI taxonomy): domain Eukaryota; kingdom Viridiplantae; phylum Chlorophyta; class Chlorophyceae; order Chlamydomonadales; family Volvocaceae; genus Eudorina; species Eudorina sp. 2006-703-Eu-15. The sequence goes on from BDSI01000208.1 coordinate 106,400, forward strand.
CAGCCAAGTGCCTGAACTGGAAGCCGAATCCCCGGCCGCATCCTTCAACACACATTAAACCGCAGTTTCTTTTTCTTATAACCCCAAACCGCAGTCATGACCTTGCAGCGTGTCCGTGCATCCCCCGCGGTTGCGTTGCCGCCCGGGGCCCCTCTGCAGGCGCTGAGGCCCCCAGCAAGCCCCGCGACCTGGGTGGCATGCCCAACTGCGGATCAGCTGTGGAGTGGGCCGCCGACAGCTCCTCCGTGTTCGCCCTGCTGCTGGTGGGCTGGGGAGCGTAGGGTCAGGCTAGGCAGGGAGCGTACAGGACATTTGTGGGCATATTGTGTGGGCATATTGAAGCTGCGCTGCTGCCAGAGCAAAAGGTAGGGAAGGGGGGTTGTTTCATGAGAGTGTGTGATCCTGGTGAGTTGGAGCGGAGTGAGGGGAGAGGGTGGATAGGGTGAGGGAGGGGGTTGGGGAGTTACGCTGATTCATTCATACGTGCCAGGAAGATGAGGGGAGTCCTTGGGGAATCGTTTCCGCGCCCCTGCCTCCCGAGCCCTCTGCACCCCTCCCGCTGCCCCTCCCCCGCAACACCCCGCCCCAGACCCCCCAGACCCACGAGGCGTACAAGCTGGTGCGCTGCAAGCTGGTCGACTCAGATGCGGCCGCGGCGCGGCAGGACCCCGAGGTGTTGCTGAAGGTACGACACGGTGTACGATTCCCTTTTGATGAAGGGTATATCACGCCTGGGCGCGTGCCGTTCCAAGAGCACCCTCAACCCCGCCGAAACTAGGAGTTTGTCTGACTGGCCAGTGCGGTCTTTGACGTACGTCCCGTACCAATTGTACACACAGGACGACACCTCGGGTGCGGTTTTGGAGCTGGCGGGCCACACCTCTTGTGGCACCTTCCTGATGCTCTTCAGGAAGGCCGATGTGGGTGTGACCCCGGGGGGCAGGGTGGCTATCTTATTTTGCAGAGTGTCTACGGCCGGAGATACTCCTTGCCCAATCATGCTGAAAGTATCTGTCGGAGGGAGCTTTTGCCGGCATTTTATCTATCTACTCAAGGGGGCTTTATTTTCCCCTCGCGAGAGCAGGGTGGCTATGTAGGCTATCTTATTTCTTGGAGTATCTACGGCCAGAGATACGCCTGGTTTGGTAACGCTGAAAGTATCTGTCTATGGAGAGATATTCCCGGCTGGAATCGGCTCCCAAGTACGTATCTACTGAGAGGCGTTCACCCGGGTACTCTATTTGGGATGACCACCTTCTACGTAACTATTGGCCCTTAGCAACCTCTGATCTAAGTTTCACCCGGAGGGATTCGACCCTGAGCGGGAGATATGGACTGACTATCTGACCGCCCGAGTATCTGTCAATGGGGAGAAGTCATACTCCTGATCGGGCATCAAAGTATCTTATTCGTACATTTCTCAAGAGGATAAAGTATCTAACAATTACCCCAATTTTCGGCCGAATACATATTTATATCTTAAGATAGCCACCCCGTGAGAGGCCATAAGTGTCTAAAACCTCATTTTTCTCTCAAGGGAAAGTATCTATCGAAGCTCAAGATTTTCGGTCGAATATATATTCATATCTAAGACAGCCACCCTGCCGGGGGGGAGAGAGGGGAGCTGTGGGCTGGGCCGGGAGGGCCAAGAGGAAATGGGGGGGAGGGGAGCTGTGGGTCGAGGGAGGGGCGAACTCGGGAATAGCTACGGTGAAGGCGGTTCCTGCCTTACCGTACCTCCGGTATATCATCGCGCAATCATAAGTTATATTTTACCCAAATGACAGAATAACGCGCAAAATAAATAATTCCGGCCAGCCCGCCCTGCGCGAAGTTGTAAAATAATTCCAAAGTATAGGGTTGCGCGATGATACCCCGGCGGTACGGTACGCTGGGTACGTAAAGCAGTGATGGAAAACCGGAACGCCGGCGCCGTCCCTTCGGGGCGGGGCCCGCCCCTCTTATCTGCGTACGTATACCTGCTGGGCCCTCGCTGGGAGGGTGCTGTGACCCATGCACCCACGCACTCATGCATGGTCCCCAGCGCAGCGTCTTGTAGCCCGGCGTACATGGCTCATCATCACATGTGTACATTCAAGTGGAGCGGTTCGCCATATGTAGATACGTAATAAGGAGACAGGCACGCACTGCAGGGTCGGTCTCAGCCCTGCCTCTCGCGTGTTGAAGTAGCACAGCGCGTTGTCAGCAGCAAATGCACCTCTGGCTGCTGATTGCTGGCTAGCAACGGACAGAGCGACTGAACGAACCAGCAAACTACGTATCTATCTACGCAGTACTGCCACCGCCGCTGCCGCCGCCTGCGCGAAGTTACAAAATAATTCCATCCAGCCCTGCGCGAACTTCTAAGTAATTCCAAAAAATAGGGGTGCGCGATGATACCAGACGGTGTGTCCCCTGTTTGTCCCTTCCCGCGCGCTTCCTGATGACTCCGCCCGGCCCCACCCGGCTCCCTCCGCAGGGCTACTCCACGCTGCTGGCCCTGACCTTACCCTCCTCCGGCGGTTCCACCCGTCCCGTGAAGCAGCCCACGCGCGGCGTGCCCAAAGGGGTGACACTGTACGGCAATGACCCGTGGGTCGTGGTGGCGCCGGAGTCGTCCGCGTTCGACGTGCTGCGCGCGGACCACCTGTACAGCCACAGCAACGGTATCGAGACGTTTGCCGTACTGATGGATTCCGACAAGTACCCGGACGGCTTCGTCTGCGCCGTGACGGGCGGCGACCTGAAGCATCGTGCGGTGAGTGCCCTGCCGTACGTGACTCTAATGTATGTGAGCAACGCAGGAGATAGATGTACGACCTCCACCCCATCATGCCGATCCGCTGTAGCCCAAACCTTTATGTCATGTTTCAATCCTACAATCTGATTCCCATCGCACCGGCCCGCCTTCCTACTTATGTCCCAATGCAACACCAGCGCATATCTATTATAACCACCCGTCGCCGGTGGCGTCATCCACCCGTCGTTATATGCCTCCCCACGCTCGCCTCCCCGCCTGCCCCGCGCCTTCGCGAACCGTTTACAAACCGCCGTTCCCGGCTTCAGGTGCTTGTCCCCGGCTCCAAGGGCCGTCAAGTGGTAGATATTGCGGTGGTGGGAGGCTGCGGCGGTGCCGCCGCCGCCGCCGCGGCCGCTAACGAAGCGCATTCCAGTGGCGCCGCCGCTCATAACGCCGCAGCACACGGCCAGCGGTACCTGGTTGTGCAGCTGTTGGAGGACATGGCGGCCTCCGTACAGGTGTACGACGCGACGGCCGTGAGGGAAGCTGTAGCTGCGCGTGTCGCGTCGCACGCGCACAGGCGGCGGCAGCGGCGGCGGCGGCGGGCGGCGGCTAAGGCGTCGTCGTCGGCGGCAGAGAATGCGCCGGCAGCGAAGGAAGACGATGAGGAGGAGGGCGGCGACGACTCTTCTGACGACGATAAGTACGACGACGATGATGGCGACGACGATGACGGCGGTGATGGCGATGGCGACGACAGCGAGAACGGTAACCGCCAGCAGCAGGGCGATAAGGCGGAGAAGGCGGCGGCAGCGTCACAACCGCCAGTCCCCGCGGCGTCGGCCAACAAGGTAGGGCCTGCCGTACCGTTTGTAAGCACGAGCGTGGTTGGTGTCGTGCATTGTCCAACTCATACTTCCACGTCTTCCACCTGTGTTTGAATATAATTCTTAACTCGATGATCCTGGCGGCGGGCGTATGTGCATGTCTTGATTTGTGCCTTGGTGCCACCTACATATCGCAGCAGCAGCCCCCCGGCGTACTCGGCGGCGGCGGCGCCCTGCTGCTGCCCCTCCACTGGACCTACTCCCCCGGCCCCGCCATCTCCAGCCTCCACCTGGACCACAGCTGCTGGCCAGGGACATTGCCGTACATTCGCCTGTCGTACAGTAATCTGACCACGCGCACCACGACGGTGGATGTGGACCTGCCGGCGAAGAAGGCCGATGTCCGGGAGGTGGGTGAGCTGGGACGACAGCACACATAAAGTATATTATGGTGGGCTGTGGGAGCATGCAGTGGAAGCAGGGAGGTTCGTCACGCAGTCGTTGGGGTTTTTTTCCGGCTTTTGGCTACGGAGGCCGCTAGCTGTACCAGCTGTCAACGAACTGCCGCACCCTGCCTGCGCACGATTCGGCTGCACTGGGGCCATGCTGTTGATGGATGTCCCGCACTCCCGCTGCATCTGATTTTCGTACAGGTTGAGCGGGTCGAGTACTACACGGCGGGGCAGTACATGAGTCAGACGCTGTGGGCCACGTCGTACGACGGAACCAAGGTCCCCGTCACCGTTGCATGCCGCACCGACGCCTGGCCGCTCACCACCGGGCGGCCGTTGCCCGTCATCCTGCAAGCGTACGGCGCGTACGGCAGGAAGCTGCTGCCGGACTTCATCCCGGGTGACCTGGCCATGTTGGACGGCGGCACCGGGGCGGCGGCGGACGCGGCGGCGGCGAAGGCAAAGGCCGACGGCGACGGCGCCGCCGCCGCCGCGGCGGCGGAGGCCGTGGGTCCGTGCCTGATGGTGTTGGCTCATGTACGGGGCGGCGGCGAGTTGGGGTCGTACTGGCACGTGGACGGCAAGAGGTTCAAGAAGATCAACACGGAGGAGGACATCGCGGCCGCGGTGCGGATGCTGGTGGACAAGGGACTGGCCAGGCCGGACGCGGTGGCGGTGTGGGGCCGGTCGGCGGGTGAGTGTACGACCACGTGTGCACGACAACATTCGTACAGTCTTGTACGGCGACAACTACAAAAAACGTACGCCTAGGTCGTGTGTGTGTTACGATCTCGAGTCATTCGCCTGTGGCGAGCTGTGCGAGTGCGTACTCCGGTTCCATTTGTGCGTCCCAGCTCGCTCCCAGCCACCCCGCAGCCAACCGACCCACGGGTCACCCCCTGACCCCTTCCCACCCCGCACACCGACCGTACCTCACCTCCACCCACCTGCCCGCCCCCTCTCCCTCCCCCTCCCCGCAGGCGGCCTGGCGATGGGCATGGCCCTGGAGCGTACCCCGCCCGGCACCTTCCGCGCCGCCATCCTGGACGTCCCGTTCGTTGACGTGCTGGGGGCCATGACGGACCCCTCCCTGCCGCTGACCATCAAGGAACGGTCCGAGTGGGGCGACCCGTACACGTACCAGGTATGGAAGAGTGTTGCATCCAGACGGTACCGCGGGGACGGATTGCGCCAGGGTTAGGTCTCGGGTTTCGGGTTTTGGATTCGGGTCGACCCGTACACGTACCAGGTGCGTGAGGCGGAATGCGAAGGTGGGTCTAGCTAGTGCGTCCCGTGAGACTGAGCGGCGGTTGCGTGCGTGTAACGTACGATAGATGACGACGAGTGAACGAACAATGAAACGAGCGAGACGAGTTTCGATGAGTATGTCCCAATAGTCCGGACGCTGCGCGTTATTATTACAGTGCGCAGGAAGGTGAGTGGTGGACGCCGGCTCGAGACGACCGTAATGTATTGTAACCGTTACAACGAAGGTGGACCCGTATCCCGACCGGGTGTTCCAACGGGCCCAGATAGCTCGTCGGTGCCTCGTCTCATCAACCCCTATCTACATACATACCAGGGACTGCGCACCCGTCTGTCCTCCATCACCCGCGGGGGGTCATGCAGCCATACCGTGTTGGCTGGGCTACTGCCAGGAAAATCGCATGTCGCTAGCGTGTATGGCTACGTAATAAATCACGTCATCAGCAGTCGTCGTTTACTTGTGCGTGCGCGTGCACCGACGGGCCTCCTCATGCCTGTAGCTCGCCACAGGTAGGGTTGCCTGTATGTGTTGTTAATGTGCGGAGTTGCGGCTGGGACGGATGGGGCTGACGGGGATGTTCGTTGCAGTGGTGATTATGAGCGGAAGCAGGTAGGGCGGGGTCGATGTAGTTGCGTCTGGGAATGCGCGGAATGTGATGTGTTCAATGCATGTGAGCGTTGTCGCATACGCGCACCTACCGCTTTTGCAATGTGAGCCGGCCAAGGGAAGTAACGTGGTCCGTCGCCTCCACTGCGCCGTCCCGGTATGTACGGTATGTATCGACACCTCCAGGGTGGGTTATTGCAACGAACCGACGCCTGCTAGCATTTCTTGATTCGTTGCCCCGCCGTACGTACCCCGCGCCTGCCCCTGACAGGAGGACTACGACTACATCCTGTCGTACTCCCCGTACGACAATGTCGCGCCGCTGGCGACGAACACCCCCGCGCTAATTGTCACGTGCAGCATCAACGACCCCCGGGTGCCGTACTGGGGTCCAGCGAAGTTCGTGGCGCGGCTGCGGGCGGCGATGGCGGCCGCCGCCGCCAATAACAGCTCCTCCGCTGGCGGCGGCAGCACCACCACCACCACCACCATCAGCCGCAGCGGCCCCGTGATGTTGCTCACGGAGCTGGACGCCGGCGGCCACTTCGCCGCCAGTGGCGCCAGCGGCAAGTTGGCGGATCGGGCGATGCGGGTGGCGTTCCTGTTGAGGCAGCTCAAGAGGGCGGTGGACGAGGCGGCGGCGGCCGCGGGAGCCAAGCAATAAGCCGGCGCCGCTGCAGCCTACGACGGGCGTGCCGTCGTCGGCGTCGTCGTCCTAGGAAGTAAAGCGCGCTCCCCATCCGCTATATCCACCGTCAGCCGTGCCGCCTGGCGACAGCTAGCTAGCAGTTCCATGGGTTACTCCATCCGCCTCATGCGTTCGACGGCGGACTGCTGATGAAGTGTTCGGCGAATGAAGTGTGTTGAAAAATGAAACGCAGCTAGCTTGTCGTGGTAGGTCGTGTATACTGATTCCGTAGATCCTGGGATTACATAGAGTTCGTTGTACCATGAGATGTCACTACTGGAGGACATCTGCTGGCGGGTCCTTTCTTTTCTGATAAGGCATGATGTACATGATGCAATACATACATCACAGCTGTCAACGCCTGCCCCTCCCTCGGATGCGGCGCTAGCGGCGCTCAGTCGTCAAGACGGCGCGCGTGCCGGGTCTATCTATCTAGGCCGTCGTTGTATGTATTGCTTGGTGCGCTCGCTCGCTATCTTAGCTTGGAGGGCAAGCAGCGGTTGTTCTATCGCAAGCACCTGCTTCGGTAGGTAGATGCATGCATGTTATTGGTTACGCATATGGCATGTATGTGTACGTACTACGATCGGTCAGTGCAGGTCGACCGCTGGCAAGGGCAATAGATAGGCACGCAGGTTGGCGCAAATGACCTGAACGCTAGCTGCACGCGGTGCATGCATTGCCTGGCGAACGTAGTGCAACACATATATGCAACATATCTAGTGTACATGTTATCATATTAGCACATACATCCATACCGCAGGTGCGCATGCGTATGTACATAGGTCTATTTGCCTGCGAGAACTGCATGTTCCGGTAATGACGACGCGCGTGCGTGCGAGTGTTGATCGGACGGCGGACGACGCATGCAGCAGCAGGCGAGCGCTTTGAATGGAGTGCGCCCTGACGGTCGCAGTATTACGCAGTATAGGACCGACGACGTAACTAACGTAACTAGCAGCAGCTCGGATACCTGCTGATGACGTATCCATGCGGGCGCATACATACAGGCGACACAGCTGCAAGGGGCCCCCGCCTGTGAACGACGCCTGCAACTACTAGGCGAGTTTGTACGGGAAGCCCTGGGCCTGCCCGACGGAACAGCCCCGCCAGCCGGAGAGGTCAGCCGCTTCCGAGGGGCGTTGGCGCGCCTGTGGTCGGAGGTACGCTGGGAAAACGAGAACAAGGAGACCCTGTGGCGGATGGCAGTGGACGGCCTGCCTCTGCCCAGCAACACGCATTTGGCCAGGATGGCCCCCGAGCCGTGCGGCTGCGGAAGCTACGGGGGCGCCGCCGGCCGGCCGTGCTCCCCCGCCTACACCATTTCTGGGAGTGCCCCGTCGCCCAGGCCGTGCGGGAACAGATTGACCGGCACCTGTCACCCGAGCCAGCAACGGCAGTCAGCAGCAGGATGACACGGCGACACCTCTGGCTGGCGCAGGCGCCAACCGGATGTGAACAGCCTGCCTGGGACGTGATCACCCTGGCAGCGCTCTCCGCCATGGACGCCGGCAGATGCTGCCTCCGGGCAGCCCAGCGTCGCGCGGCGCGGGTAACAACAGCCGCAACATCGGGGCGTCAGGCACCAACACAGCAACAACAACCAGCGCAGCGTCAGCAGGCCCCCGCCAGCGACACATCACCGATTTCTTCGCCCGGACCGAAGGCACCCCCCAACAGGAGGGCCCCGCACTCACCGCACCCATCGACAACGCTCCGTCACAGGAGGGCAGAATGAGCGAGATGGACGCGATGGCAACGGCGGCAGTGGCGGCGGCGGCCGGAACGGCAGCGATTGCAGCGTCGCCCCTGGACCGTGCTCGTGCTCGGGCGGTGGTGGACTTTTGGGCGCGTCTGCGATCGTTCGCAGCGCTGGGTGTCCCCCGCCGTGGCTGGGACCGGGTGGGACCACAGCACCCCATCCTGGCCGTGGCTGGGGAGCAAGTACGGTGCGCAGCACCAGTAGAGATCACGGCCTAAGAGCACGCCGTGGGGTTAGGGAGGGGGCTCAGTCGGGGGGGCGGGGAAAGGGTGGGGGGCCTGCGAGCGAGCGCGCGGGTGGGAGGGTTCTAAGGGCGTGAGCTGGGGGAAGAGGGCGATCTGCGGAGCGTCCAGGGAGGGGCGGGGAAGCAGGCAGCGCTGGGCGAGGTTTTTGAGTGGCTTTTCGTTCGTGGTCGTGTTGCTTTCCCGGAGAGGGGCTTCCTATGGGGCGGGGGCCTCCGGTACGTGTGTGTTTGGCGGTGGTACAGTAGGAGCGCTCGCCCTGGGCTGAGCGAGGGTACGCAGGCGCGGGAGGGGGAGGGCGCGAGGGGTGCGTGGGGAGGTTCTCGGGAGAGAGGAGGAGGCTGAGTTTCGTTGAGCTCGCGGGGCGCGTCTCTCTTGGTAGCGGTGCAGCGGAGGGGCCTTGTGTGTCTGGGGAAGGGGTTCTCAGCCTGGGGGCCGTGCCTTAGGTGGCTATCTAGGGGGGCGCCGTGCTGGCTTGTCATCCCTCCCGCGGTGCTTTGGTTGGGGCGCTCGTTTCCTGGTGCGCGAGGAACAGCCTCTGCAGCAGACTCCAGGAGAGCTCCGTAGACAGCTTCGGACCAGCTGCCGTGCGTCTGCCTCGCCCCCCGTACCCCTTGTGCCGTGTGAGTAGTAGCGGTCAGCGCCTGCCCCCGCCCAGGTGGGGTGAGTGAGGCTTCTTGTAGCGTGCAGCCGTCGATACCTTATAGCAGGTCAGCCTTGTTAGTGTTGCGTGTGTCAGCAGCCCGTCCTGAGCTTGCCTGCGTTCTCTGGTCCTGTTCTGGTTGCTTGCGAGTTAGCTGTGAGGGTCCCCGTGGGTGAGGTGGTTCTTCCCAGGTTAGCCCGTGGGTTTACTCCCCGCTTTGTGCGCCTTCGTCGAGTCTTAGCCCCGTGTGTGCATGGCCTGTTCCGAGGGACCCCTGAGGTCCCATCTAGCGAGCCGGGTATTGAGAGCAGGTCGACCCCGTTTTTGGTCTCCTTGCCGAGTGCGGAGCAGCAGCCTGCAGTCGAGTTTGCTGCTCCGGTTTGTTGATTTTCCCAGTGCAGCGGTCGAGTAAGTCCGGCCGGGGCTCACCATGAGCCAGCTGGCGGCGGGCGTGTGAGTGCGTGTGCGTGGAGGAGTGTGAGTCTGGCGTGCGAGTGCGCGCGTGTGAGTGCTTGGCCGGCCTGCTTGCTTGGAGGGGAGCCCCGCCGGGCTCGAGCCAGGGTGTGAGGCGCGCGGCGGGCATACGGACAGACAGACGGACAGACAAATCCGCGCGCCCCGCCCTGCGCTGTGGTTCGGCCCGGCAAGGGGCCCCTGGCACTCGTCCGTACGACATGTGTACGGCGAGCCGCCCACAGTGTAACACCCCATTCATACATACGTGCCATGTGTACTGCTGGGATAGATGCGACTCGATCGCTCGCTCATTCCTGTTAGTTGTTTGCTTACTTTGGTTGGTGGCGATAGTAATATATAATGGTGATGCAGGATGCGCATGCGTGGCATATATGCGGTTACATAATAATAGAGCATAACCCGGTGGCCCTGCGTCGACATGCGCAAGGTCAACGACGTTGCTAAGGACATTCGATTTCCGATAGGTCACATCCAGGATATTTTGGATACTGCTGCACCTCCGGGTGGTGAAACACGATACTACTCGAGTCTGGATTTGAAGTCTGGCTACTGGCAAGTCCCCATGGCCGACGAGGCTTCCAAGGAGCGTACGGCATTTGCTACGCCGACGGCCCAGTATCAGTATGTACGGATGCCCATGGGTCTCAAGGGGTCAGCCGCCGTGTTCGCTACCCTGATGCACAAGGTGCTAGGCCCGCTGTTAGAGGATTCGCCTCCGCACCCGGCATCGACTGATGGTCCGCTACGGGAGCGCTGTGTGGTGGTCTACTTGGATGACATTCTGATTTTCAGCCCCACACTACAAGATCATGTACGACATCTTCAGCAGGTGTTCGATCTGCTACGGATGGCTGGTCTCAAGATCGCAGCTAAGAAATGCACGTTTGGGCAACAACGTGTGATTTTCCTTGGTCACCTACTCGATGGGGTACGCGGTACCGTGGGACCCAACCCTGCTAACGTCATGAAGATTGCAGAGATTCCTTCTCCGACCAACGTTCGCGAAGTACGAGCTTGGTTGGGAGCTGTTGGTTACTACCGGGAGCTTATCCCTGGTTTTGGCCTGATCGCTCGGCCACTATATGCGCTACTCAAGCAAGGAGCTCCCTGGTCTTGATTGGGGCCCGCGCGAACAAGATGCTTTTCAAGAGCTTCGGAACGCCCTGTTGCGGGAGCCTGTACTCCGCGCACCTGATTTTCAGCGCCCGTTTATGGTCCAAGTTGACTGGTGCCGTACCGCCGTTGCCGCGTGCCTAGTCCAGCGGGACGACGAAGGATTTGAGTACGCTGTGCAATTCGCCAGCAAGGCTATGACAGGAGCTCAACTCAACTACAGCGCGGCGGATGGAGAGGCCTACGCTGCTCTATGGGCTATCAAGCACTTCCACCCCTATTTGTACGGCACGCACTTTGTGCTCATTACGGATTCCATGGCAGTTCGGTCTTTGAGGACTGTACGCGCACGGGACCTTCTCGGCAAGTTGGCCCGTTACGCACTCAAGCTTCAGGCGTACGACTTTGAAGTAATGCACAAGGCTGGGCGCAAGAATTCTAATGTGGATGGTCTGAGTCGCTTGGGACACTTGATGGACCGTGACATGGCTACCGAAACCGATCATGTTCAGGACCCCTTTGAGGATGCCGCCATCTTGGCATGCTCAATTATTATGGGGCCCGGGCGTTGTACTACGCTACAGTACGTCTACGTCGCGACGTCTCCTTTCCCCGTCTGCGTTCTCCCAGTAAACAAACAGGCACCAAACGTTTCCTGGGCCTGACGGCCTCGCAGCGAAACTCTGCCTAATTTCCGGCTCGGAAAATACACCAGGGCCAGTGGCCGTAGGTCAAACCTTTACTTCCGCCAACTTCCGCTTACCGCTCGCGCATCCGCAAATCTCGATAAACATCTCGATCGCTTCCGCAGCTGGTATCGATTCCTAACACAAACGATCCTGGGCGCCCGGGCGTGTCCTCCCACGGGTTGTCCCATACGCGAAAAATTTTGGGCGCCCACGGGGCGTGGCCCGCCCCGGTGCGGGTGGTATCGAGACCAGGTTCATAGCCCGGTCTCTAGCTATCTTCTGAACAGTCTATCTGTTAGGCAGCCTACCTGGTCGAGCAGCCATGGACGGTCAACAACAACAGCATTTCGCCTCTCGCCCTCACCCCTCTAGCGTCTCATCTGTGCCCATCTTCCGGCTAGGAGACAGCGCACGGCAATGGGTAGCTAGGGTTGAGCGATGTGGGCGCATGTACGGCTGGAGCGAAGACGCTCAGCTGGACGTCGCCATTTGTCGTTTAGGAGATGAAGCCATCTGCTGGCAAGCCGGCGTTGAAGCGTCTCTCCCCGACTGGCCTAGTTTCAAGACCGCGTTCCTAGAGCGGTTCGATCCTACTCAAGAAGAGTTGTTCAGCCGGCTAGCTCACTGTCGACAAGAGCGGGGCGAGGCTGTACGGACGTACGCCGATCGCTACCGCGACCTAGCTGCTCAACTGGGAGTGGATACGCAACACGACCCCATCCACATGCATAACTTCTTGCAAGGGCTACAGGCCAAGATCTACAGCAAGGTTTTTATTATGCGGCCATCCAGCTTCGAGGATGCCGTACGTTGCGCCATCTACGTCAATGAAGGCCTGGACCGTCAGGATACGGCCGGCTCCTTTGATTCGTTTCCCCCGCCACGAGCTCGCGAGATAGACGCTCGCAGCCATCCTGTTCGGACGTCCCCACGTTGGGAAGACCGTCGCGGTCGTCCCCATGGCAACGTGCCTGATTCCCAGATCCCTAACGGTTCTCGTCCAGACGGACCTCGCACCCCTTCAGCTGCGCAACGTCCCATGGAGCCACGACGGCCAGAGCAGAAGCCCGCCGGAAATGGTCCCTGGCAGAGTCGTCCGCGCCCTGATGGTACTACGCCACCAGGCAGTGAACCGCTTGAATCCCGAGTCGACGACATCGCTCGTCAGTTGTCGCGCTTAACATTGTTGCTGGAACGCAACTCGAATGTGCAGTTGTGGGAGAAGGTCGACACCCACTACGAAGGCCCACACCTCTCACAGATGGAACATCCGGGCATCTGTGCTCGCTTCCAACCAGCTACCCCGCCCGCCGCCTACATCAAGCGTGTGGCCGACTTCGAGCCCATGCCGCTTCCCCGCAAGCGTCCGACGGCCGCTCCTGGCCAGGATGCGCCCCATCCCACTACGGCAGGCCGTACCAACGTTGTACGTCCCGTCGTGCCCCCGGCAGTTTCCCCCAGTACTCCAGCCACGACTTCGCCTGGACCTCAGGCGCATCAGCACCCAGTCCCAGCCGCCGCAGACACGCCGATGTCAGAGCGTGCTGCAGCAGCTGAAGGTACCGCTCCAGCCCGGCGTGGCGTCGCCAGCGCTGAACCTCGTCCGCGGCGACGCGCAGCAGAGCCTAGCAGTCGCACCGATCCTATCCCTGCGGACCCACAAGAAGAAGAACGGCGTATCGCCGAGGACATCGTTCATAAGGTTAACAAGTATGCGCTACCATTGAGTACATCTCTTCGGTGCAACCCCATCAGCATCTACACGAAGGTTGGCAGTCGAGTCCTTGGGTTGGCCCGACAGCATGCTAGCCCCGGCAAACCCCAACCTGGACCTACGTTTGGACCCGCGCGGCCTACAGTAGGCGCTATGCAAGCTTCTCTTTCGGAGCGTCCGTCTCCGGCAGTCCCTGCTTGGCAGACCGACCCTGTCGCACCGCCTTGGCAAGTTTGTAAGGCTACCGTACTGTTAGCGGATGGGCGAGGCGATCTAGTCCCTGTCCCCGCGGTCATCGATTCTGGCGCTTCTCATAGTGTCATCACGCGTGACACGCTACGACGTCTAGACCTGCTACACATGGTGGAGGATTCGGAGGTGACCTTTCTGAATGCGGACGGCAATCGCGGTCGCGCAGCTGGGCGTGTTACTGAGCTACAAGTGTCTACTGGCGATCTTACGATACTACTGTGTCCGTTCGTCAGCACCGCCCTCAACTATCAGCTTCTCCTGGGCACTGATTTTCTCTACCCGATTCGGGCAAGCATCTCGTACGACAGTAGTCGTCTTGAGTATACCAACGACCGAGATCAGCGGTCCAACATTGCTATCCATTTTCTTCGGAGGCCTGGCCCCGGTGTTCCCCCGTCTGCCCGGCTCTGGGATGACTCACCTGAGAATGACGGTCATCAACCAGCTTTCATGTTGGAGGCCGAAACCCCGGTACAGCCGCCTGAGACGCCCACGCCCCGAGAGGAGGCGTCACCATCGGTTGTCAGCGAAGACTCCGCACCTGAGATTGTCGATTTACCTGCGGGAAGCAGCGAAGTGCCCAGCGATATTGATTCGGAACTTGGAGGAGACACAGACATGCAACACATCGTTGACATGCTTGTACGACAGATGCTTAGGTCAGACAAGGCCGTGTCAGTAAGCACCTCCAGTGGTGAATGGGCCGCGGATGCGTGGAGCACCGACAGCGTCGTTAGCTCCGGCAGTGAAGCAGCCAGGGCAGATGTTTGGCTTGGAGACGGTGTTGAGTGCAACGATGACTCGTACTTGATTCCTGAGGCGTCTACTTCGACTGCCGCCGATCCGCCCTGTTCGACCCCTCTACCCATACCAGTTTTGAGTCCCCGGGAGCTGTTAATCCCACGTTTGCTGACCGAGGAGCGTTCCTCCGCCACTTTCGGCCCTACCACGGCGACACAGTTTGATGCGTCCGTGCCGGCTGCTATCGCTCCGGACGGTTTAGATCACGACGGTCACTTGGAGGAGGCCCATTTCCGCGGACTAGTGGCTCGTGCGATCCGGCCCATCAAGACTCCTACCACCGAGCTACGCGTCTTGCTAAGTAGCAAGGTGAATACCGATCTCCCATACCCCGACCGCCAATTGCTGGACACGTGTCTGGCCGACAACTTCGACATGTTCGCCCTCACCAACCGAGAGCTTGGATTCACAACATGGGTGTCCATGAGAGTGGACACAGGGGAGCATCCTCCCATCGCCCAAAACCCTTACCGTTTATCACGCACCGAGAAGGCTGCCGTTGACGCTGAGATGCGGCAGATGCTTCAGGACGGGATCATCGAGCTGTCCAACAGCCCTTGGGTGTCGCCGGTGGTAGTCGTCCCCAAGAAGAACGGAGAGCTTCGGCCCTGCGTCGACATGCGCAAGGTCAACGACGTTGCTAAGGACATTCGATTTCCGATAGGTCACATCCAGGATATTTTGGATACTGCTGCACCTCCGGGTGGTGAAACACGATACTACTCGAGTCTGGATTTGAAGTCTGGCTACTGGCAAGTCCCCATGGCCGACGAGGCTTCCAAGGAGCGTACGGCATTTGCTACGCCGACGGCCCAGTATCAGTATGTACGGATGCCCATGGGTCTCAAGGGGTCAGCCGCCGTGTTCGCTACCCTGATGCACAAGGTGCTAGGCCCGCTGTTAGAGGATTCGCCTCCGCACCCGGCATCGACTGATGGTCCGCTACGGGAGCGCTGTGTGGTGGTCTACTTGGATGACATTCTGATTTTCAGCCCCACACTACAAGATCATGTACGACATCTTCAGCAGGTGTTCGATCTGCTACGGATGGCTGGTCTCAAGATCGCAGCTAAGAAATGCACGTTTGGGCAACAACGTGTGATTTTCCTTGGTCACCTACTCGATGGGGTACGCGGTACCGTGGGACCCAACCCTGCTAACGTCATGAAGATTGCAGAGATTCCTTCTCCGACCAACGTTCGCGAAGTACGAGCTTGGTTGGGAGCTGTTGGTTACTACCGGGAGCTTATCCCTGGTTTTGGCCTGATCGCTCGGCCACTATATGCGCTACTCAAGCAAGGAGCTCCCTGGTCTTGGGGCCCGCGCGAACAAGATGCTTTTCAAGAGCTTCGGAACGCCCTGTTGCGGGAGCCTGTACTCCGCGCACCTGATTTTCAGCGCCCGTTTATGGTCCAAGTTGACTGGTGCCGTAACGCCGTTGCCGCGTGCCTAGCCCAGCGGGACGACGAAGGATTTGAGTACGCTGTGCAATTCGCCAGCAAGGCTATGACAGGAGCTCAACTCAACTACAGCGCGGCGGATGGAGAGGCCTACGCTGCTCTATGGGCTATCAAGCACTTCCACCCCTATTTGTACGGCACGCACTTTGTGCTCATTACGGATTCCATGGCAGTTCGGTCTTTGAGGACTGTACGCGCACGGGACCTTCTCGGCAAGTTGGCCCGTTACGCACTCAAGCTTCAGGCGTACGACTTTGAAGTAATGCACAAGGCTGGGCGCAAGAATTCTAATGTGGATGGTCTGAGTCGCTTGGGACACTTGATGGACCGTGACATGGCTACCGAAACCGATCATGTTCAGGACCCCTTTGAGGATGCCGCCATCTTGGCATGCTCAATTGCGGCTGTCGCTTCCGAGGTTCAGATTCTGATCGCCGAACAAGAGGAGGAGCGTCATCAGGACAACCCACCTGTTGGAATGGCTACGGTGGCACCTCACCCGCCGCCTCGTCTCTCTTCACCTTCCCCAGAGCGCGACCCCTTGCGCGAAGCAGCCAGCTCCCTGGTCTCGCTCGGCAAGCGGCGCTTGGATAAGACAACTCATCCGACGACTGACGCGCCTGATGTTACACCTACAACGGAACGCGCACGGAAACGCCGTCGCCGGCCTGCTCTCAATCAACGTCTGGCGGATTACGCAGAGCCGCCTGGTTCAGAAAGCACTGATAAGGATGATGACCCTGGAATCATTTGCGCGGTCTGCCTACGTGGACGACCGATGTCTACCCTACTGCTTTGCGATGAGCCTTCCTGTTGTCTGGGTTGGCACACTACATGTCTGGACCCGCCTTTGGCTGCAGTCCCGGCCGGACCATGGTTCTGCCCACTTCATAAGGATAACCCGACTACACCTTCGACAAAATCTGTCCGCCCGACGAAGCGTCGCCTTACTACCGCTTCTGGTGATGCGCCAGTCAAGCGTGTTCGATTCTCCCCGCCCGTGCCCGCCCTGGACACGCCGGCTCCATCTCTTCCCGCCGATCGTCAATTGGCTGGAGGGCCAGCCATTATTCGCCCCCGGGGCCCCCCAGGTCGTCCTGTGGCCGACCGTACTGCTACTCAGGGATTGATCCCGTCACTTTCTTCTCCCTCGTCTTACTCTAACAAGGAGAGCGACTCAACTTCAGGGTCAAGCGTTCTTACCTCGGGCAGTGATAACAGCTCGAGTGAAGCACCGAAACCCGGACCTTCAACCGTCACGGACATCTGGCAGGACAGTGCGTTGATTCGGTACCTTGAGACCGGCAAGCTGCCCGTCGATGCTTCGGCATCCGGAGAAGATAACCTGCGGGAGATGACAAGGTTGCGCAAGAAGGCCGCGCGGTATGAATTTTCAGATGGTCAACTATGGAAGAAGAGCGCAGATAAGCAATCACGTGTGCGTGTGTTGAAACCTGAGGAACGCGCAGCGGCCCTACAGGAGGCTCACGATATGGCTCATTTGGGAGTCAGCAAGACGTACGACTTCCTGCGGAAACGTTTCTTTTGGGAAAATATGCAACATGATGTACGGACGCACGTCGCCAAGTGCCCAAAGTGCGCTCCTGATAAACTAAAGCTGGTGCGTCAGCCACAGCTGCGCCCCGGTTCTTGCCGGGCCTGGACTCAGCCGGTTTTTACCTGATGGTGGACAACCACGCGACCATGGTCAGCTGGCTCCTCCAACTGGCTCGAGCGACGCTTGTCGTCGGCGACGGCGTCCAGCCCCTCGGTCAGACGGTCTTCAACATTCTGGTAAACCAGCTCAGCGCTAAGGTCGAGACCTCCTAAATAGTGGCCAGACCCACCTGGCAGAGCAGCGCGTGCGCGCGGCGGAGAGCGTGCGAACCCGCGTTTGCCCAGTCCGAAGAAAGGCGAGGGTTAGGCTAGCGAATAAGCTTGGTAGAGTTAAGTGTGTGGATGAATGGAAGTGTTGGTCGTTGCTGCTGAAAAATGGACGTGTTTAGTTGTAAGAGCGGATACTGTGAAGGGAGGATATGGTTGCGTCACTGCTCTCTACGTACAGATACATTATGATGCTGCCATTCACTGCGCAAGGATTATAGCATACGTCAAACAAACAAATACATACCAAAATGATGAGTGGCATGTATCGACAATGAGGTCGCGTTATACTTGACGAAGTCCGATGTACTGCTTCATACCAGCCTCGGCTGTCCGATGTGTTCGAATGGTTCGACTTTGCTATACAGTCGAGTGTTGGTAATGCGAAAACCGAGGGAAGTCCCGATTTCCGAGCCACCTGACCAGGGGGCCAGGTTTTCGAAAGGGGGGACCGCTACAGCTGTAGCGAACTTTCCTGAGTTCCGTTGCGATTGGGCGGACAGTTTTCGTCGCGTAGGTTATAATTGTTGTCCGGACACGCGACGATGAGCACGGTCAAGCAAAATAACATACAGTTCGTGTGAGTTGAACTCGAGACATCTGCCGTGTACGTTGCAAAGAGGCGCAACCGATGTGCGGATGCGACATCCGAGGTTCGAACCCGCGACGTTTAACTGCAAAATGCGCTGTCCTAACGACTGGTGCAAAACAGTCGATGTCGAGTGGCGTTTGATAAATAGCAACTTTATCCACTGTTGTGACAACGTAATTCACTTGGCCTCGTGGCCTGCGTCGACGTCATCCTGGCCTGCATTACGTTGCACCCAGTATGCATTACGTTGCACACTGGCCTGTATTACGTTGTCAGTACTGCAGTTGTACGAATGGCGGGCGCACGATTGATATAAAAGGCGCCGCCGGACCGTTGTTTTTTAGTCGTGGCGAAGCGGTCGTAAATCGTTACCATACTTAAAAGGTCACTGGGACGTAACCCTCACGCTCCTTGAGGACGATTAATTCCCTCAAGTATTTCTGGAGTGTTTCGGTACTTGTAAGCAAACGGCTTGAACTTTGTTTCCCACATCTGTCCCACAACACGGGCACAGACAGCTTTCCCCAGCTATCCTTCTTCCTCCTTCACCTTCAATCTGCGCTAGACTACGCTACAGTACGTCTACGTCGCGACGTCTCCTTTCCCCGTCTGCGTTCTCCCAGTAAACAAACAGGCACCAAACGTTTCCTGGGCCTGACGGCCTCGCAGCGAAACTCTGCCTAATTTCCGGCTCGGAAAATACACCAGGGCCAGTGGCCGTAGGTCAAACCTTTACTTCCGCCAACTTCCGCTTACCGCTCGCGCATCCGCAAATCTCGATAAACATCTCGATCGCTTCCGCAGCTGGTATCGATTCCTAACACAAACGATCCTGGGCGCCCGGGCGTGTCCTCCACGGGTTGTCCCATACGCGAAAAATTTTGGGCGCCCACGGGGCGTGGCCCGCCCCGGTGCGGGTGGTATCGAGACCGGGCATACTCTGGTGTATCTTGGCATGGCTACGGTGGCACCTCACCCGCCGCCTCGTCTCTCTTCGCCTTCCCCAGAGCGCGACCCTTGCGTGAAGCAGCCAGCTCCCTGGTCTCGCTCGGCAAGCGGCGCTTGGATAAGACAACTCATCCGACGACTGACGCGCCTGATGTTACACCTACAACGGAACGCGCACGGAAACGCCGTCGCCGGCCTGCTCTCAATCAACGTCTGGCGGATTACGCAGAGCCGCCTGGTTCAGAAAGCACTGATAAGGATGATGACCCTGGAATCATTTGCGCGGTCTGCCTACGTGGACGACCGATGTCTATCCTACTGCTTTGCGATGAGCCTTCCTGTTGCCTGGGTTGGCACACTACATGTCTGGACCCGCCTTTGGCTGCAGTCCCGGCCGGACCATGGTTCTGCCCACTTCATAAGGATAACCCGACTACACCTTCGACAAAATCTGTCCGCCCGACGAAGCGTCGCCTTACTACCGCTTCTGGTGATGCGCCAGTCAAGCGTGTTCGATTCTCCCCGCCCGTGCCCGCCCTGGACACGCCGGCTCCATCTCTTCCCGCCGATCGTCAATTGGCTGGAGGGCCAGCCATTATTCGCCCCCGGGCCCCCCAGGTCGTCCTGTGGCCGACCGTACTGCTACTCAGGGATTGATCCCGTCACTTTCTTCTCCCTCGTCTTACTCTAACAAGGAGAGCGACTCAACTTCAGGGTCAAGCGTTCTTACCTCGGCAGCGATAACAGCTCGAGTGAAGCACCGAAACCCGGACCTTCAACCGTCACGGACATCTGGCAGGACAGTGCGTTGATTCGGTACCTTGAGACCGGCAAGCTGCCCGTCGATGCTTCGGCATCCGGAGAAGATAACCTGCGGGAGATGACAAGGTTGCGCAAGAAGGCCGCGCGGTATGAATTTTCAGATGGTCAACTATGGAAGAAGAGCGCAGATAAGCAATCACGTGTGCGTGTGTTGAAACCTGAGGAACGCGCAGCGGCCCTACAGGAGGCTCACGATATGGCTCATTTGGGAGTCAGCAAGACGTACGACTTCCTGCGGAAACGTTTCTTTTGGGAAAATATGCAACATGATGTACGGACGCACGTCGCCAAGTGCCCAAAGTGCGCTCCTGATAAACTAAAGCTGGTGCGTCAGCCACAGCTGCGCCCGGTTCTTGCCGGGCCTGGACTCAGCCGGTTTTTACCTGATGGTGGACAACCACGCGACCATGGTCAGCTGGCTCCTCCAACTGGCTCGAGCGACGCTTGTCGTCGGCGACGGCGTCCAGCCCTCGGTCAGACGGTCTTCAACATTCTGGTAAACCAGCTCAGCGCTAAGGTCGAGACCTCCTAAATAGTGGCCAGACCCACCTGGCAGAGCAGCGCGTGCGCGCGGCGGAGAGCGTGCGAACCCGCGTTTGCCCAGTCCGAAGAAAGGCGAGGGTTAGGCTAGCGAATAAGCTTGGTAGAGTTAAGTGTGTGGATGAATGGAAGTGTGGTCGTTGCTGCTGAAAAATGGACGTGTTTAGTGGTAAGAGCGGATACTGCGAAGGGAGGATATGGTTGCGTCACTGCTCTCTACGTACAGATACATTATGATGCTGCCATTCACTGCGCAAGGATTATAGCATACGTCAAACAAACAAATACATACCAAAATGATGAGTGGCATGTATCGACAATGCGGTCGCGTTTATACTTGACGAAGTCCGATGTACTGCTTCGTACGTACCAGCCTCGGCTGTCCGATGTGTTCGAATGGTTCGACTTTGCTATACAGTCGAGTGTTGGTAATGCGAGAACCGAGGGCAGTCCCCGATTTCCGAGCCACCTGACCAGGGGGCCAGGTTTTCAAAAGGGGGGGACCGCTACAGCTGTAGCGAACTTTCCTGAGTTCCGTTGCGATTGGGCGGACAGTTTTCGTCGCGTAGGTTATAATTGTTGTCCGGACACGCGACGATGTGCACGGTCAAGCAAAATAACATACAGTTCGTGTGAGTTGAACTCAAGGCATCTGCCGTGTACGTTGCAAAGAGGCGCAACCGATGTGCGGATGCGACATCCGAGGTTCGAACCCGCGACGTTTGACTGCAAAATGCGCTGTCCTAACGACTGGTGCAAAACGGTCGATGTCGAGTGGCGTTTGATAAATAGCAACTTTATCCGCTGTTGTGACAACGTAATTCACTTGGCCTCGTGGCCTGCGTCGACGTCATCCTGGCCTGCATTACGTTGCACCCAGTATGCATTACGTTGCACACTGGCCTGTATTACGTTGTCAGTACTGCAGTTGTACGAATGGCGGGCGCACGATTGATATAAAAGGCGCCGCCGGACCGTTGTTTTTTTAGTCGTGGCGAAGCGGTCGTAAATCGTTACCATACCTAAAAGGTCACTGGGACGTAACCCTCACGCTCCTTGAGGACGATTAATTCCCTCAAGTATTTCTGGAGTGTTTCGGTACTTGTAAGCAAACGGCTTGAACTTGTTTCCCACATCTGTCCCACAACACGGGCACAGACAGCTTTCCCCAGCTATCCTTCTTCCTCCTTCACCTTCAATCTGCGCTAGACTACGCTACAGTACGTCTACGTCGCGACGTCTCCTTTCCCCGTCTGCGTTCTCCCAGTAAACAAACAGGCACCAAACGTTTCCTGGGCCTGACGGCCTCGCAGCGAAAACTCTGCCTAATTTCCGGCTCGGAAAATACACCAGGGCCAGTGGCCGTAGGTCAAACCTTTACTTCCGCCAACTTCCGCTTACCGCTCGCGCATCCGCAAATCTCGATAAACATCTCGATCGCTTCCGCAGCTGGTATCGATTTCCTAACACAAACGATCCTGGCGCCCGGGCGTGTCTCCCACGGGTTGTCCCATACGCGAAAAATTTTGGGCGCCCACGGGGCGTGGCCCGCCCCGGTGCGGGTGGTATCGAGACACACCGACCGAGAGCCGTGGCCGAGCCGACGGCCCGATCGGGCCACCACCGGGCCATGCATAACTTCTTGCAAGGGCTACAGGCCAAGATCTACAGCAAGGTGTTTATTATGCGGCCATCCAGCTTCGAGGATGCCGTACGTTGCGCCATCTACGTCAATGAAGGCCTGGACCGTCAGGATAACGGCCGGCTCCTTTGATTCGTTCCCCCCGCCACGACGGAGCTCGCGAGATAGACGCTCGCAGCCATCCTGTTCGGACGTCCCCACGTTGGGAAGACCGTCGCGGTCGTCCCCATGGCAACGTGCCTGATTCCCAGATCCCTAACGGTTCTCATCCAGACGGACCTCGCACCCCTTCAGCTGCGCAACGTCCATGGAGCCACGACGGCCAGAGCAGAAGCCCGCCGGAAATGGTCCCTGGCAGAGTCGTCCGCGCCCTGATGATACTACGCCACCAGGCAGTGAACCGCTTGGAATCCCCGAGTCGACGACATCGCTCGTCAGTTGTCGCGCTTAACATTGTTGCTGGAACGCAACTCGAATGTGCAGTTGTGGGAGAAGGTCGAACCCACTACGAAGGCCCACACCTCTCACAGATGGAACATCCGGGCATCTGTGCTCGCTTCCAACCAGCTACCCGCCCCGCCGCCTACATCAAGCGTGTGGCCGACTTCGAGCCCATGCCGCTTCCCCGCAAGCGTCCGACGGCCGCTCCTGGCCAGGATGCGCCCCATCCCACTACGGCAGGCCGTACCAACGTTGTACGTCCCGTCGTGCCCCCGGCAGTTTCCCCAGTACTCCAGCCACGACTTCGCCTGGACCTCAGGCGCATCAGCACCCAGTCCCAGCCGCCGCAGACACGCCGATGTCAGAGCGTGCTGCAGCAGCTGAAGGTACCGCTCCAGCCCGGCGTGGCGTCGCCAGCGCTGAACCTTGTCCGCGGCGGCGACGCGCAGCAGAGCCTAGCAGTCGCACCGATCCTATCCCTGCGGACCCACAAGAAGAAGAACGGCGTATCGCCGAGGACATCGTTCATAAGGTTAACAAGTATGCGCTACCATTGAGTACATCTCTTCGGTGCAACCCCATCAGCATCTACACGAAGGTTGGCAGTCGAGTCCTTGGGTTGGCCCGACAGCATGCTAGCCCCGGCAAACCCCAACCTGGACCTACGTTTGGACCGCGCGCCTACAGTAGGCGCTATGCAAGCTTCTCTTTCGGAGCGTCCGTCTCCGGCAGTCCCTGCTTGGCAGACCGACCCTGTCGCACCGCCTTGGCAAGTTTGTAAGGCTACCGTACTGTTAGCGGATGGGCGAGGCGATCTAGTCCCTGTCCCGCGGTCATCGATTCTAGCGCTTCTCATAGTGTCATCACGCGTGACACGCTACGACGTCTAGACCTGCTACACATGGTGGAGGATTCGGGTGACCTTTCTGAATGCGGACGGCAATCGCGGTCGCGCAGCTGGGCGTGTTACTGAGCTACAAGTGTCTACTGGCGATCTTACGATACTACTGTGTCCGTTCGTCAGCACCGCCCTCAACTATCAGCTTCTCCTGGGCACTGATTTTCTCTACCCGATTCGGGCAAGCATCTCGTACGACAGTAGTCGTCTTGAGTATACCAACGACCGAGATCAGCGGTCCAACATTGCTATCCATTTTCTTCGGAGCCTGGCCCCGGTGTTCCCCCGTCTGCCCGGCTCTGGATGACTCACCTGAGAATGACGGTCATCAACCAGCTTTCATGTTGGAGGCCGAATCCCCGTACAGCCGCTGAGACGCCCACGCCCGAGAGGAGGCGTCACATCGGTTGTCAGCGGAGACTCCGCACCTGAGATTGTCGATTTACCTGCGGGAAGCAGCGAAGTGCCCAGCGATATTGATTCGGAACTTGGAGGAGACACAGACATGCAACACATCGTTGACATGCTTGTACGACAGATGCTTAGGTCAGACAAGGCCTTGTCAGTAAGCACCTCCAGTGTGAATGGGCCGCGGATGCGTGGAGCACCGACAGCGTCGTTAGCTCCGGCAGTGAAGCAGCCAGGGCAGATGTTTGGCTTGGAGACGGTGTGAGTGCAACGATGACTCGTACTTGATTCCTGAGGCGTCTACTTCGACTGCCGCCGATCCGCCCTGTTCGACCCCTCTACCCATACCAGTTTTGAGTCCCCGGGAGCTGTTAATCCCACGTTTGCTGACCGAGGAGCGTTCCTCCGCCACTTTCGGCCCTACCACGGCGACACAGTTTGATGCGTCCGTGCCGGCTGCTATCGCTCCGGACGGTTTAGATCACGACGGTCACTTGGAGGAGGCCCATTTCCGCGGACTAGTGGCTCGTGCGATCCGGCCCATCAAGACTCCTACCACCGAGCTACGCGTCTTGCTAAGTAGCAAGGTGAATACCGATCTCCCATACCCCGACCGCCAATTGCTGGACACGTGTCTGGCCGACAACTTCGACATGTTCGCCCTCACCAACCGAGAGCTTGGATTCACAACATGGGTGTCCATGAGAGTGGACACAGGGGAGCATCCTCCCATCGCCCAAAACCCTTACCGTTTATCACGCACCGAGAAGGCTGCCGTTGACGCTGAGATGCGGCAGATGCTTCAGGACGGGATCATCGAGCTGTCCAACAGCCCTTGGGTGTCGCCGGTGGTAGTCGTCCCCAAGAAAGAACGGAGAGCTTCGGCCCTGCGTCGACATGCGCAAGGTCAACGACGTTACTAAGGACATTCGATTTCCGATAGGTCACATCCAGGATATTTTGGATACTGCTGCACCTCCGGGTGGTGAAACACGATACTACTCGAGTCTGGATTTGAAGTCTGGCTACTGGCAAGTCCCATGGCCGACGAGGCTTCAAGGAGCGTACGGCATTTGCTACGCCGACGGCCCAGTATCAGTATGTACGGATGCCATGGGTCTCAAGGGGTCAGCCGCCGTGTTCGCTACCCTGATGCACAAGGTGCTAGGCCCGCTGTTAGAGGACTCGCCTCCGCACCCGGCATCGACTGATGGTCCGCTACGGGAGCGCTGTGTGGTGGTCTACTTGGATGACATTCTGATTTTCAGCCCCACACTACAAGATCATGTACGACATCTTCAGCAGGTGTTCGATCTGCTACGGATGGCTGGTCTCAAGATCGCAGCTAAGAAATGCACGTTTGGGCAACAACGTGTGATTTCCTTGGTCACCTACTCGATGGGGTACGCGGTACGTGGGACCAACCCTGCTAACGTCATGAAGATTGCAGAGATTCCTTCTCCGACCAACGTTCGCGAAGTACGAGCTTGGTTGGGAGCTGTTGGTTACTACCGGGAGCTTATCCCTGGTTTTTGGCCTGATCGCTCGGCCACTATATGCGCTACTCAAGCAAGGAGCTCCCTGGTCTTGGGGCCCGCGCGAACAAGATGCTTTTCAAGAGCTTCGGAACGCCCTGTTGCGGGAGCCTGTACTCCGCGCCACCTGATTTTCAGCGCCCGTTTATGGTCCAAGTTGACTGGTGCCGTAACGCCGTTGCCGCGTGCCTAGCCCAGCGGGACGACGAAGGATTTGAGTACGCTGTGCAATTCGCCAGCAAGGCTATGACAGGAGCACTCAACTAACAGCGCGGCGGATGGAGAGGCCTACGCTGCTCTATGGGCTATCAAGCACTTCCACCCCTATTTGTACGGCACGCACTTTGTGCTCATTACGGATTCCATGGCAGTTCGGTCTTTGAGGACTGTACGCGCACGGGACCTTCTCGGCAAGTTGGCCCGTTACGCACTCAAGCTTCAGGCGTACGACTTTGAAGTAATGCACAAGGCTGGGCGCA